>JAGFNQ010005316.1:136734-187149 GCA_024364735.1 Boesenbergia rotunda
GCCGTAGAGCATGAGGTAGTGATAGGGTCGAATCTCAGCTAAAGGCTTGGAAGTTATTGGAAGGAGACAGTTTGTGATAATCTTGAATAAGACGTAATCAACAGGAGACAGACGTAGAGCTGCAAAGGTCGGAAAGTCAGGACCCAACTCATCAATCCCGGCGGGCGTGGATGACCAAAGAATGCTGATAGATGGAGTCGGGGTAACATCTGTAAAAGGTGCCAAAAAGGATCAGGAAGCTCAGGGTAGATGGAATACAGATTCGGTGATCGTCGACCACCCAAATACTCTGCCAAATCTCGTAAGAAAAATCAAGGTTCCTCTTGGCGACTCGAGTGGTGAACTCGAAGCCTCCTTGAGGTCCCTGCTGAAGATTGTTATAGAACTTGAGACTAGGTCGTAATTGATGGTCCTTCCAAGAAAGAAGAACCAGGTTGTAAAACATGACTATCTCCATGACCGACGGACAATGTTCAGTCAGAAAAGGGATATCAATGGATCGGCAGGATAGTAATTTGAAGGTCCTCGATTGGAATGCTGTTCACAGGCCGCATTTGGAAACCGGGAGCTTGAAGAGGCTGTGGCCTTCTGGAAGGTGCAGATGAAGAAGGGGTTTTCCCCCTCGAACTGCCCTCAGCAGCTTCCTTGCCCTTGGAAGATTTTCTAAAGAATTGAATTGATTGAATTGATCATACACATAGTTTGAATCAATTGGGCAATGTTGACACGAACATAGGTTGAATCAAAAATTCAAGAGTTGATCATACAAAGAGTAATCATAAGGTAGACATTAGATCAAAAAGGAGGACAATAATGAGGTGAAAGATAGATTTGAACATAATCATATGGTGAAGCATGGAAAGAAAGGTCATGGCCAACACAAGAAGATCACGACACAACACAAAACATGGTTAGCGTTAAAGCATAATCTATGAACTGATTTGAAGGGAAAACTGAGACAAAAACTTACTTAGGTGCCATTGGTGAGGTTCTTGAAATCTGAAAGGAAGAAAGGCTTGCGCAGGAGAAACCTTCGGCGCAAGAGAGATCGCAAAGCCCCTCAGCAAGAGAGAACGTCGCAGGACGCAGGAAGAAGACAGAGCTCGGAAGAACCCTCTTAGAACCGCACGCGCACACTCACGAGAGGAAGACGAAGGCACTGGGGAAGCTCTCGCACGAAGTGAAGGTCGCGCAAGTGGGAGGTTTCGGCGCTAGGGTTCGGCAATGAAGGTTTCGAAGGAATTAATCGGTTGGTGGATCGGTCCACCAACCACATTTAATGCGTTTGAACGGATCACCGTTCGATCTGATAGCGCCCAGACCGATCAGGCTTTAGCCTGATCGGACTGACCTGGGCCTGATCGGTCGGGTGACCGATCAGGCGCTCTCCTGATCGATCGGCTGATCGATCAGGACACGAACAGTAGGGTTCGGAGGGAAACCTGTGAGCCCCCTGATCGGTCTGTGGACCGATCACCATAGGGTGCAGATCGGTCTGGGAACCGATCCAGGCTAGCTCAGTAAGTTTGGTCAAGATTTCGTAAAGTCACTGCTGCCCCTCCGATCGGTCTGTGGACCGATCGTTACAGGATGGAGCCAGATCGGTCCGGGACCGATCACCCTACTCCTGATCGGTCCAGTGACCGATCAGGGTTCCTGAAACTTTCAGATACGATCTGAAACTTTCAGTTTCAGATTGTTACATGATTTCCAAAGGGATTTGGTGAAGGATATCGATCTTGGAAGCCGTCCCTCGTCTATAATTGATCCCCAATCAAGGATCAAAGGTCCTTAGGGTTTGAACAAGTCACTTTGCTCCACCAAAGTGGAGTCAAACTCAAACAACAATCATTCAAACAATTTGTGCCAAATCCAAGGTTCCAATCAAGTTTCCTTGATTGGAATGTCCAAGTATGATCATGGAGCCAAATACACATATGTTATGCATTGGTTTTCCCATACTTGGTCACCGAAGTGATTATTATCTCGTCAACTTAATTTCTCAAGGGATGCATTGACATTTTGAGAAATTGAGTTGATCCTAACATCTCACCCCATTTCTAGCAAACAAAAATGTTTTGGTAAACCTTATAGTTTGTGTGAGATGTCCCCAAAGTTACCCAATTGTTTCCCAACAATTTCGAAATAATCATGAAGGGTTTTGATGCATTTAGGAAATTATGAAGCCGACACATTCCCAACTCCCTTCTTAGGAAACTAAATTCATTTTCGGGAGTGGTTTAGTGAAAATGTCAGCTAGGTTTGATTTGGACTCTACATGTGAGAGTACAATTTCTCCCCTAGCACATGATCTCTAATGAAGTGGTGACGCACTTCAATATGTTTGTCCTAGAATGATGGACTGGATTCTTGGTTAGGTTAATTGTGCTAATGTTATCACATAACACTTGCACACCCTTGTAACTCAATCCATAGTCCTCTAAGTATGTATCATCCACAACAATTGCGATACGCTCTCTCCCATGGCGATGTATTCTGCCTCGGTCGTGGAGAGAGCAACACAATGTTGCTTCCGACTTGACCAACTCACTAAGGACGACCTAAGAATTGGAACCCCCACTTGTGCTCTTCCGGTCCAACTTACATCCAGCGTAGTCGGAATCCGTATAGCCAATTAAATCAAATGATTCGGTACGGGGGTACCATAGACCGACTCTAATTGTGCCTTTGAGATATCTCAAAATTCGCTTAACAGCGATCAAATGAGATTCCTTGGCACACACTTGATACCTAGCGCACATACCCACAGCAAATAGGATATCCGGTCAACTAGCTGTGAGGTATAGCAAACTACCTATCATGCTTCGATATTGAGTTAAATCAACGGGTTTACCACTCTCATCATTGTCTAATCTTGTGTTTGTAGCCATGGGAGTGGTTACCTCTTTTGAATCACTCATGTTAAATTTTCGAAGCATTTCTTGTGTATACTTTGATTGGTGCACATGGATACCATCGCGAGTTTGATTGATTTCAAGTCCAAGGAAGAAAGTCAACTCTCCCACTAGACTCATTTCAAATTCACTCTCCATGTGCCCAATGAATTCATTTAAATAGCCCTTATTGTTTGAGCCACAAATTATGTCATCGACATATACTTGGGCTACAAAAATATTGTCACCATCTCTTCGTAGAAATAGTGTAGGGTCTATTTGGCCTCTAACGAAGCCCTTATCAATTAGGAATGTCGACAACCGCTCATACCAAGCCTGAGGTGCTTGTTTAAGGCCATAAAATACCTTTTTGAGCTTGAACACGTGGTTTGGAAATTCAGAATTCTCAAACCCCGGTGGTTGTTCGACGTAGACCTCTTCTCTTATTAGACCATTTAGAAAGGCCGATTTGACATCCATTTGGTATAATTTGAAGCCACGATGTGCTGCAAATGTTAGCATCAATCGAATAGATTCTAATCATGCCACGGGAGCATAGGTTTCATCATAATCAAGGTCTTCAACTTGACTATAACCCTTGGCTACCAAGCGTGCCTTGTTTCTAATGATTTCTCCCTTATGGTTCAATTTGTTTTTGAAGACCCATTTGGTTCCAATGATGGTGGTCTTCTTAGGTCTAGGGACTAAGTCCCAAACTTGACTCCTTTCGAATTGACCTAGTTCATCTTGCATTGCAATAATCCAATCGGGATCATTTAATGCTTCATCAATTTTTCTAGGTTCAATTTCGGAAATTAGGGCAACTTCATTAGCCTCATTCCGGAAGAATGATCTAGTTCTAACCCCATGATGGATGTCTCCAACAATTTGGTCTTGGGGATGACTAGAGGCTAATCTAGTTTGCCTTGGTGTTGGTGGTGCTTCGTGAATGGGCTCACTAGACACAAGTTCAGCCTCAGGATCCGGCTGATCTATGGATTGTCTAGGCTCACCGTCATCGGATTCATCACCATCAACAACATTTGGACTTTCATTCAAACTTAGTCTCCTAAGTTCGAATTGGACTTCATCTTCTGGTTGACCATTGACTTTTGGAATTTCTTCAAATACAACATCAGAAGACTCCTCAACCAGTCTAGACTTCTTGTTGTAGACTCGATAGGCTTTGCTAACGAGGGAGTACCCGACTAGTATCCCTTCATCAGCCTTTGCCATGAACTTTCCAAGGTGGTCCTTGGTGTTTAGGATGAACACCTTACACCAAACACCCGAAGGTGTTTAACTGTAGGTGGTTTCCCAAACCAAAGCTCATGGGGAGTCTTTCCTAAAAACTATGAATGAGGACCGGTTTTGCACATAGCAAGCTGTATTTACAGTTCGGCCCATAAGTAACTCGGAGTGAGTACTCATTAAGCATGCTTCGTGCAGCCTCTTGTAAGACACGGTTCTTCCTCTCTATGACACCATTTTGTTGTGGTGTTCTAGGAGTGGAGAACTCATGCCTATAACCTCTATCTTGACAGAATTCTAAAAATCATTGATTTTGAAATTCACCTCCATGATCACTTCTAATTGTCTTAATAGTTGATGATTTTTCATTTTCAACCCTTCTACAAAAAGAAATGAAAACATCTAAGGTTTGATCCTTATATTTTAAAAAGTAAGTCTATGTGTATCTAGTGAAATCATCAATGATCACAAAACAATATCTACTTCCATTCAATGATATGATAGTACTACAATCAAATAGATTCATGTGAAGTAAATCTAAAGCTGTAGAAGTACTTACAGCGCTTTTACCTTTATGTGCAGATTTCGTTTGCTTACCCATTTGACACGCATCACAAAGTTTGTCCTTTTCATACTTGATGCTTGGTAAGCCACGAACTAATCCCTTGTTAGCCAACTTCTGGATGTTCTTCATGTTCACATGTGCTAGCCTCCGGTGCCAAAGGGTGGACTCTTCTTCTTTTGACATGAAACACTTAGCAGAAATATTAGTAGCACTTTTAAATGAAACTTGATAAATATTGTCTACTCTTGTTCCTACTAGTACCGTGTTCAAGGTGTAATGTTGTCTAACTAGACATTGACTTGGCTGAAAATCAATTGTGTAACCCGTGTCACACAATTGACTGACACTTAGGAGATTAAATTTCATCCCCTTGACTAGAAGGACATTTGAAATTCTAAGATATTCGGATATTTGAATGTCTCCTATTCCTATGACCTTAAGACTACCATTGTTACCAAATGAAACATTACCTCTACTTTTCTTGTGAAGTGTGGTAAACAATGATCTATCCCCGGTCATGTGTTTGGAGCATCCACTATCAACGAACCAAGTTGATAGATGCTCCTCCTCAATCATAACCTACACAATTCGAAAAATAGAAGTTTTAGGTACCCAAACCTTGGGACCTAAGGCGTCAACTAAACAAGACTTAGGCACCCATGCCTTGACAACTTTCTTTTGAACCTTGGGTGTCCTAGATTGTCTCATATCAGTCCTAGACATCAAGGATACGAATGAGGGTTCTTTGGGACGGTAACCAATACCGACCCTATTGTAGACTGCCCTTTGGGCATTCAAGATCATGTCTAGGGTTTTAGAGCTAGTTGAGAACTTCTCAAGAATATTCTTGAGTCTCTCAACTTCACTCTTTAATGATTGGTTTTCTTCTACTAGCAACTCATCATGCGAACCATTTACATCCTCAACCTTAGAGGATTTCAAATTTTCAACCTCAAGTTTCAAAGACTTAATCTCATCCTCTAACAATTCAACATGCAAATCATCAATGTTATCATCCCTAGATAATTTCAATTGATCAAATTCTAATTGCAATGCTTTAACCTTATTTTTTGACTTCTTAAGCATACTAGTTAAACATGCAATTGTTCTATAACACTTTTCAAGTTCGGGAGAAGTTACCTCTTCATCATCCGAAGATGATGAAGCTGCGTTTGATGAGTTGGAAGATTCATCAGCTCTCTTGATCTCCCAATGCCATGAGTGCCACATGACTTGTGCTCTTCTCCTCCTTCTCTTCATCGGATGAGCTTAAGGATGACTCATCCCAAGTGGCCTTCAAGGCCTTCTTCTTCTTCTTGAATTTTTCTTCTTTCTTTTTGGATTTCTCCTCCTTCTTCTTTAGTTTTGGGTATTCATTCTTGAAATGCCCTTTCCTACCACACTCAAAGCAAGAGGCATTAGTCTTATCAAGTTTAGCTTCACTAGAGTTACCTCTACTCTTGAAGCGTTGACCCCTTCTCATCATCCTTCTCACAAAGTTTGTCATCTCGGAGGATGAGGAGCCGCTGCCATCTTCCTCGGAATTGGACTCGGATTCGGAAGAGGATGAAGATGAAGAGACCTCCTTCTCCTTCTTCTTCTCCTTCTTCTTCTTGATCGACCGGTCCCCTGCAACTAAAGCAATCCCCTTCTCCTTGGGGCCTTTGTTAGCCATTTCATGCAATTCCATTTCACAAAATAAGTCATCTAACTTAACAATGGATAAATCCTTGGATACTTTGTAGGCATCCACCATGGATGACCACAAAGCATTCCTTGGAAATGCTTTTAGTACATACCTCACAAGGTCGCGATTCTCGACCTTTTCATCAATCGAATGAAGCCCATTGAGGACTTCCTTGAACCGGCTATGGAGCTCACTTACCGTTTCATTCTCCTTCATGGAGAGATTTTGGAGTTGATTGAGGAACAAGTCCCTCTTGGCGATTCTTGAATCTCGGGTGCCCTCATGAAGTTCAATGAGCTTGTTCCACAAGTCCTTTGCACTTGTGAAAGGACCAACCTTGATGAGTTGGTCTTTGTTCATGCCGCATTGTAAGTGACAACCACCTTCGCGTCGGCTTCACTCTTCCGAGTTTGTTCGGCTGTCCACCGCGAAGACTCAAGTTCATTGCCTTCATCATCCTTAGGAGGGGTGAATCCCTCCTTCACCGCGAACCAAGTGTTGATGTCCATCTTTAGGTAATATTCCATCTTCGATCTCCAATATTGGAAATTATCGCCATCGAAGAATGGAGGTCAGGTGGTGGAGAAGGCTTCCCTCAATGCCATAGATGTAGCTCTCGGTTGTTAATCCGCAAAAACAGAGCCTCAAGCTCTGATACCACTTGTTGGAACTCGGATGGCTAGAGAGGGGGGGGGGAATATAGCCAAACACTTTGACCTTTGGCAACTATCAAATTTCTGCACTCAACCTTATCAGTAGCACAGCGGAAGAAACAATGGAAACAAAGCAGTGCAGAAAACAAAGACAGAAAACGAAGACAACCAAACACAACTAGCAAGATCGCTAACAAGGAGGGTTTACAAGGTTCGGGGATAACTTGCCCCTACTCCTTGGCGTGCCCTTAAGGTGGGCGATCCCTTGATCGTCGGCAGATCAAGCCCCGGTTATCACCGGATAGAAAGCAACTTTCTTCTCGGTGGAGAAACCTCTCCACAGCGTTTCAATCATAGATATATGTTTAAGCACAATGAAACAATAAGAAGGATCTTACTTAGCACTTAGCAAAGACAATAACACAGCAAGCTCCCTCAGAGCTCCACCCAGCGACGATCTCACGCAAGAGCCCTCTCCTCGTGTCTTCTCGCTGTTGGACTCGAAGCTTCTTGTTCCCTCCTTCAAGCGCTCAAGTAATGAATGGTTGCTTCACAGATTGTAGTTGCTTGCACAAGATGATGGAACTTCAGAACACGCAAGCAAGATGTGGAGAACACAAAGGCGCAGCAAGAACTCAGTTCCCGAACTCTAGAACTCTCGAATTCTTCTTCAACGAAACCTTCTTCCGCCCTTTTGTTTCTCCACTCAGCACCAGGTGACAGCATCTCCTGCAGCCTCCAGTTGCTTCCCTGCCAATGCCAGCTACCACTGAGCCCTCCCTGGACTTCCTGAGCTCCCCTCAGCCAAGCTCCAGTCAGCAGCTCCAGTCTGCAGCTCCAGCCGTTGCAACCTGAGATGGAAAACGGACAAACCTGCTCCAAGGAAAGCCTCCATTGACTTCTCCTTGAGTGTTTGAATCCTTCCCTGTCACCTGCATCTTGATCAGAGAGTTAGAACAGCATATCACTTAGTAAATCAAGAATCAGAAGTTAAGCGTAGAGAATCGGATACGTTCAGACGCGATCAGAGCGTCTGACAGTGCATTTTGAATTAAAGTGATCGGTCACCGGACCGATCAGAGAGCCTCCTGATCGGTCACCAGACCGATCAGGCTCCGTCCTGATCGGTCCCCAACGCTCAATTTAAAATCGCGATTTCTTTAGGACTCTCCTGGATCGTTCACCAGACCGATCCCAGGTTGTGGATCGATCACCTGACCGATCCACCCCTTTATCGGGCAATTTCTGAGCTTCGCAGTCCAGACTTCCTGATCGATCACCGGATAGATCAGGAAACCTCCTGATCAGTCCCTAGACCGATCAGGTAGTGACCAGACCGATTAGGCTCCGTCCTGATCAATCATAGAGAGGAACCTGCGATGCTGGACCGTTCTCCAGAACGATCTGTACAGTGATCCTGATCGGTCACCAGACCGATCAGGAGCAGTTCAGCAAGGGAACTCAACCTCACTGTTTGCTCCCTGATCGGTCACCAGACCGATCAGGAGCAAAGCAATGGGTGAAACACATACTCCTTGATCGGTCACCAGACCGATCAGTCATCGCTGGATCGGTCACTCGACCGATCCACGAAGGAGCACCGTGCCAACTCCCTGATCGGTCACCAGACCGATCCAGGGGCTCCAACCTAGCCCTCCAAGCTAGGGTTTTATCCACCTTAGCCCTCCAAGCTAAGGATTTTTCACCTAACCCTCCAAGTTGGGAATTTGCACCTAACCCTCCAAGTTAGGTCTTTTCACCTAGCCCTCCAAGCTAGGACTTTTCACCCAACTCTTCCGGATTAGGACTTTTCAAACCTAGCCCTCCAAGCTAGGACCTGACCCTCCAAGCCAGGACTTTTTCACCTAACTCTCCAAGATGGGAATTTGCACCTAACCCTCCAAGTTAGGACTTTTCACCTAGCCCTCCAAGCTAGGACTTTTCACCCACCTCTTCCGAATTAGGACTTTTCACACACCTAGCCCTCCAAGCTAGGATTTTCAACACCTAACCCTCCAGGTTAGCATTTTCCAACACCTAGCCCTCCAAGCTAGGATTTTCCATACCATGTCTGATCTCCGACCAGGACTTAATCATAATCAACCTAAACTAAAATCGATGTCAACACCAAAACAACAATCAGGGTCAGACTACATCAACATCTGTGTGGTTTACCAGTCGACTGCCCAATCACTAGTCGACTGCCCTACCTAAGTTTCCTTGCCGAGTACAATTCTCTCAGCACTCGATCCTTAGGATTTCCCGAGTACATTCCCTCAGCACTCGACCCCTCACAACTCAACTGACTCTTCACCAGCAGCCTCGATCTGTTGCCTTCGCGCCCTCTTCGTCTTTGGCTCCCGTCCCTTGGATGTGCACACAAGCCCTTGGCTTGCCTCCATGCCACCCTTCACGCATGCCTCGAAGTTCGCGTCCCTCGGCTTATCATCCCTGCCATACTCATGGTCCCTCGGGTGCACACAAGCCCTAAGCTTGCCTCCATGCCACCCTTCACCATACCCGAAGCCGTCCAGCTAAGTCCATGTGTATCCTGCAAGACCTGCACACTCTAATACACATATCAAAATACAAGGGTAAACCTAACTTAAACCCTTTGCCCAAACATCAAAACACATGGTCACTCCGGACCATAGATTGCCCCAATAGTGAGTTGACTGTGAGAGGCCATCAGGTCTTTGAATGGAGTTGTTTTGCCCATGTATACTCCAGTTTGTTCCTGTTCCTCTTTCATTCATAAATGAGTATGAAAAGGGAGAATCCAGAAGTCCCAGTCGCAGTTGAACATTAAAGGACCCAGACAAGAATGAAGTTGGCTCCCCGCTCGCCCATCCCTGGAGGAAGGTTCCAGGCTAAGCGATCCAGCGAGGGATGATGATGCGATAGAGGAGGGCTCGGGCAGAGGAGTGATATCCTCTATTGGCTTTATTGACTGTTGCCTCGGATGTGTAAGCATTTTGAGTAGTAATAAAATGTTCCGTTAATTTTCCTTTGTCTGAAGATGCATATTTCATGACTGGTAGATTGTGTGTTAACCTTACTTCCGTAGCATCTATACCAAGCCAAAATACCTCGGGCATCCGCAGCACCCCGAGGCCTTAGGGTTTTGATTACTTAGATCGGCGTCCGTAGCACCCAGACCAAGCCTAAGTACCTCGGGCATCCGTAGCATCGCGAGACATTAGGGTTTTGGTTACTTGGTCGGGAATCCGTAGCACCCAAACCAAGCCTAAGTACCTCTGGCATCCGCAGCACCGCAAGGCATTAGGGTTTTGGTTACTTGGTCAGGAGTCTGTAGCACCCCAGACCAAACCTAAGTACCTCGGACATCCGCAGCACCACGAGGCATTAGAGTTTTGGTTACTTGGTTGGGAGTCTGTAGCACCCAGACCAAGCCTAAGTACCTTGGGCATATGCAGCACCACGAGGTATTAGGGTTATGGTTACTTGGTCGGGAGTCCGTAGCACCTAGACCAAGCTTATGTACCTCGGGCATCCGCAGCACCGCGAAGCATTAGTGTTTTGATAACTTGGTTGGGAGTCCGTAGCACCCAGACTAAGCCTAAGTACCTCGGGCATCCGCAACACCGTGAGGCATTAGGGTTTTGGTTACTTGGTCGGGAGTCCGTAGCACCCAGACCAAGCCTAAGTACCTCGGACATCCGCAGCACTGCGAGACATTAGGGTTTTAGTTACTTGGTCGGGAGTCCGTAGCACCCAGACCAAGCATAAGTACCTCGAGCATCCGCAGCACCGCGAGACATTAGGGTTTTGGTTACTTGGTCGGGAGTCCGTAGCACCCAGACCAAGCCTAAGTACCTTGGGCATCCGCAGCACCACGAGACATTAGGGTTTTGGTTACTTGGTCGGGAGTCCGTAGCACCCAAACCAAGCCTAAGTACATCGGGCATCCGCAGCACCGCGAGGCATTAGGGTTTTGGTTACTTGGTCGGGTGTCCGTAGCACCCAGACTAAGCCTAAGTACGCGGGGCATCCACTGCACCGCGAGACATTAAGGTTTTGGTTACTTGGTCGGGAGTCTGTAGCACTCATACCAAGCCTAAGTACCACGGGCATCCGCAGCACCGCGAGGCATTAGGGTTTTGTTTGACGTACTGGTACTTGTGCAAGGGCATGTTTCTTTATCTCATAAATTCACTGCAAGGCAACAAGAACACATAGGCAAGTACACAGTATGCGACACACACCTTATCGGGGATGACCAGACTGGAGACAGTTGGTCTGCTCTAGCTTTGTGGGCCTCTTGTCCCTATCCCTCGGTGAATGGCTGCTTCTTCCTGCTAGTCTTCTTGCGCCCTCGAGTTCTTCCGGGACTCCGCTCTGACTTCCCCATTGTAGCATCGCCGAGACACCAGTTAGTTCCCCTTGACTTCAGCTACTTGGTCGCCAATCGAGAATTTTATCTTCTGGTGGTAGACAGAGACCACTGCCTGGAAGACACTGAGCGTCAGGCGGCCCAAAATGGCGTTATAGGATGAGGGAGCGTCCACGATCAGGAAGGGTGTCCTCCTGGTCCTCTCGAGCACATCGCTACCCAACGATAGTGATAGGGTGATTTGTCCTATCGGTTGTACTTGATACCCGGTGGAGCCGAACAGCGGGGTTGAGATCGGAAGTAATTCATCTTCGTCGATCTGCATTTGGTCCAACGCGGTTTTGTACAAGATGTTCATGGAACTTCTCGTATCCATGAAGATGCGCTTGACCTCATATTTGGCGATGCAGGCAATGATCACTAAGGCATCTTCATGGGGAGTCTCCACCTCCCCCAAGTCTTCAGGGCCGAACGAGATTGTAGGACCATGATCCTGGCTCCGACTCGTCCCAATTGCATAGTTCTCCAAACGTCGGGTGTTGGATTTTCTAGCCCAATGGGAGTCTCCCCCAGTGGGTCCCCCGGAGATAACTCCCACATGTCCAGAGGGTGGGCTGCGTGCAGGGGTCTTGCCCTTTTGGGGGTCTCTTTCCAAGGAGGGGGATCTGCGGGGTGCTGGCCTCGGCTCCTTCTCCTAGACCAAGATCGAGATCGATGTCGGGTCTCGCTCTCTCTCGACTGCCTTCGTCTGGGGGAAAAACTTCGCCGAGGGGAATTTCGGTGATACCCTGTCTTCTTCTACTTCTTCTGAGGTTTGGGGTCTGCCTCTTTACTCAATTTTTTCTTCAAGGCATGACATTCCTCGGCGGAGTGTGTCGTACTGCCGTGGAAACCGCAGTACTTCATCAGTGGTTCCGGCTGCTGGATGTCCACTATCTCGACCAACTTTCACCTGCCAGCCCATTGATCCTTCCCTAGGTGAAGGTCTTTTCCTCGGGTCAAGGCCGGGGTTCCCTCCTCTTGGACCGGGTGACGACCTGAGGGGGAACTCCGACTAGCTCCTTACGACGGGCGAACTGCACCTCCTCTACATTGACGTGTTTGACTGAGCACCCTAACAGGTCATCAAAATTGGTAGGTGGCTTCTTCACTAGCAATATGAAGAAATCCCCTTCCACAAGTTCGGCCCTCGTTTGTCTTCGTGCGTCTCCGCGATCTTTGCCACGTCCCTCGTTTGTTGGTTACTGAATAACCCTTGCAACGGTCAACGCCGTCATCAAGTTCGGCCCGTTGCGACATTTATGGGTTGTGATGACTCCACGATAAAGGGTGATGGTTATCCGCAGATCCGAAGAAAGGGGACCGTTACTTGAGGTTGAATGTTTCCTGGGCTCCTCTCCCCCGAGGTGATCTCGGGGGTTTTCTGTCTCAGGGGATCCCAGGCACTCCGCTTCCCCGAGGTGGTCTCGGGACCCGGCATCCCGAGGTGCTCCTGGGAGGGGTCTTCTAATTTGATCTCCGGAGCGTGTCTACCGCAGGGGGCCCTAGGGGATTCCCTTCCCGAGAGAGTCTCGAGAGCTCCGCAAAGAGAGTCATTTAGACTCGCTACACCTTGTCGCTCAGCTTCTTCAACTCACCTGTCCGCCACGGGGTACCCAACCCCATCATATACCCAATGTTATATTGTTTAACCCAATTTGATTTAGAGCGACGACCACGTTGACAAAATGAGATTATAATTGGGAATCGGAAAACTTCTAAATTATAAGGTTTTGGATGATTCCGAGTTAAGTAATTTTTTTTCTCAAAAATATCATTAGTTGTTTACCATTTGAATTGATAACTATACCTCCAATTTTTTTTTGCAAACCCTAGGGTAGCGACATACTTCTATCTTCTTTGAACCAACGGCGGTAGTAGATTTCTCCACCTTAGCTTGTCTTCTCAAGCATCATTTTCTTTGAACTGGCGAGGAAAGACTTCTCCCGCTTTGTCTTCTCGAACCAATGGCAGATTTTTCCCGCTTCCTTTAATCGGCGGCGACAGACTTCTCCCCCATCAGCATCTTCTTCAAACCGACTGTGGTGGCAGGGTGCTCCACCTCCAGTCCTTGGGATCATTGGAGGCAAGCTTCTCATTGGAGTCTGACTTCGAAGGATCTCGCATTTCGGGTAAAAAAAAAAAATCATTTTTTAAAGAGATTAAAAAACTCCAATTTGACTGTTTTGTTTGCGTTTTATTTGCAATTTTTTTTTGGCAAAATGTTTTCAAGTTATTGGCTAATATTTAGATCTTCCTCACAATCAAAATTAATTACATTGCTGCCGATCCTTTTCTAATTTTCTATGTATTTGCTAAGGGCAACCTCCTTTTCTTTTCTATGTATTTGCTAAGGGCAACCATAAGACAAACACCACGTCTGTATATTGTGGTGAGAGAAACATTCAATAACTTCTCAATTAATAAACCGCAGCAAATGTATATGTACAATCTGGTATACAAACCACTTGATTAGAATAATTAAGATACGCCCTCGGGATTATGATGCAGCGGTAAGGTCACTAGTTGTTAACCCAGGCATCCGCGATTTGATCCCCAGCTACGGCGCATTTTACAGGATTTTTTCCTCCAAATGGGGCGCGAACCCTGGAACGCTGGGCTTCTAGACTGACCACCGCGAGCGCTTCCCGATTTACCCTGGTGACCGGTGGGAAACTTCCGTGGGGCCGGGCCGATCATCCCAGATTCAATTTGTCTGCTGCCTGGTTCATAAAAAAAAAAGAATAATTAAGATACAGATCAGAAAATCATTTTTTATCCGTAAGCAAAGGATGAACCGATCAATAGACTATATTTGTATTTGTTTCCAATGGCCGCTACTTGTTTGGTTTATTTGTTTTTCATTTTTATTTTTCATAGAAAATATGATTTTTTGAAAAACATGTTTGATTTTTTTTTCAGTCTTGTTTTCCAGAAAAAGATATAGCGTTTTCTGGAAAATTAGAAAATGAAATAAAATTATTTTTCAAAAAATGAGAAAATACGGATTTAAAAAAAATAATAAAAAGTGGAGTAAACCAAACACCCCCTTAGCATTTCAATTCTCCAACAAAAACGATACCATTGAGCCTAACTCCAAAAGCTACTGTTTCATTGAAAAAAATTCGGCAACTTTTACTAGCTAGGAGATGAATCGCAAAAACACAAACAATAACTTAAAAAAATTATTGATATTAACATTTATGAAAATTTTTGATAACTCATGATTTTGAAACTTTTACTTTTAGAGGAAGAAAATAATTCTTTTTTTACTTTTGAATATTTTTTAATTCTTTATATATGGGTTAAAAAAAAAGGTAAGATTCTGATGGGACCAAAAGAAAGTTTTGTTTCGGTTCCCAAACGGTTAAAAAAACTATAATTTTCTTATTTTACTTTTTTTCATTGGATCTCCATGATACCATCGTAGTTTAGAACTTTGCCAAAAAATTTATTATTATTTATTGTAATAATTATAATAATTATTTTAAAATTAATTTTTTTTTAATTTTAATATTTATTTATTAAATTTTATTATAAAATTTTAAAAAATACAAATGGTTAAAACTTTATAAACATATATTATCAACGAAAATTTTAAATGATAATTTTAAATTTTTAGTAGTTAAAATATAAGATATTAATTATTATAATTAATATAGTAAAAATATCAAAATATATATGTTATACTCTAAAATCTCGAGACAAATAATTTTTGTTGCATTACATAGGATGAATCTTCCTCATAATCTTGATTATAATTATCTAGTATATAATCACATAACCAAGATAATACAGAACTTGAATCAAACATCACTAGTAGAAAAATACTTATTAACCACGAGCGTTCACCGTTGTCGTAGGCGAAAATCACTGTTGTTAAAGGTCATGTTGTTAAAAGGGGTGATCTACATCAACAGTTACAAACCGTTGTCGTTTATAGTCAATAACAACAGTGTAGCAATGAATTTTCACCGTTGTCTTTTAATATGATCGACAACAGGTTAACAATAGTATTAAACCGTTGTTTCTGTGTGATTTAAACAATAGTTTGATAACAAATATAAATCGTTATCTTTTGGTTGAAGTAGCCAACAATTTACAACAAATATCATTTAAAAATTAAATAATTTAAATAATTAAACAATATTGAGCAAACACACTTCAAACTATCATACATCAAAATATCATCAAATATCATACATCATACCGCGCAAATATCATACATCAAGATATCCCCAGTATTAGTCCAAACTGAGATAACATCATCAAAATATCATATATATCAAGAACCATGAAGATTCTCTCTAATATCTCTAATACTTCAAGTAACTCATGAAGATTCTCTCTAATATGCTAACCATCCTGCAGAGCATACCAACTCCAACGAAGTTCTCTCTTTAAAAAAGCAACAGTAACTCATGAAGATTTGTTGCTATCCCAATGAAAGAAAATGCATACTTCCAAAACAAAAGATGCCTACGAAACTCTTATGCCTCACTTGCTCAAGCTTTCCTGGGCTTGCTGGTAGCAAGTTGGGTCTCCGACTGCAGCAACAAAATATGCAGTCAGAAATCAAAGAATGACAAAACAGGCGAGTGAAAAAAAAAAACCACTATCAGCCTCTAGGGTATCTGTCAATACAAATGACATCTAGCAAAAGAAGCTATGGATAGAGAAGACAGGACCAGGTAGTTTGGATTGTTACTTCCAAAGACATGAAAAAGAGATTCCACATCGGGAGACTGAAAGGAAGAAAATTACCTCTTTCTTGACAGACTCTTCCTTCTCATACAGTATCAGTTCAATATGGCAAGGAGAGGACATATAAGCTGCAGTAGAGTATTGCAGTCGATTATATGATGAAAAGAAACATATTAGCTCAACAAAGGAACTTACGATTGATTCTTCCATGAGCCCGGTAAGTCCTGCGCCTCTGTTTTTGCACTTGGTTAACTTGGATGTGTGAGATGTAGAGTATGTCAACATCCAAGTCATTCACCTACATAAAAGAAAGAAAGGTTAGCAATTTAAGCTGAGCACTGAAGATGGAAGGTGATGACTTATATTCATACTTCAGCATTACTTTCAGCATTTTTAAGTAGATCCAAAATGAATCTGGCTAATTTCATAGGCCATCGACCCTGCCCATTTGGATGCCTGTTCTTTGCCTGAGCAGTTCGACCAACACCACCACAACACCGTCGATTAGCTGAATTAATCAAACTCACATACAGATTCTGTAGTAAGAAAAGAGGAGATCAGCATAATAGAACTACAATCTTGGAAACTGCAATTTGTGAATGCAAGCCAAATTTACTGATTCAAAGCTTCAGCAAAATAGTAGAATGGTAAAGAAGTACATGTGTAGATTCTCCAAAAAGATAATTTTTCTCATGCACATTAATCTCAGGAGAACGCTATATGCATCATGCACTTGCATAAAATAAGTACAATATCAGATATGCATATGATGCTATAAACTACAGCTAAGAGCATGTGGTTCTACTAACAAAAACAATGAAATTTTAGCTGAATTATATCTTATGTAATAAAATAAAAACATGGGTTGTTTTGTTTTCAAGAAGTGAAAGCTTTATTGTGGTATAAAAGTAGCAACATTAGAATTTACATTAGTAGAATATGTACATAATCTGGCCTTACCATATCGAATCAGCTACCTTCCTTTAGGATTCATTAGCTGTGAGAACACTCTACTTGTTGCCACATCTGTAACATCACTGGAGACACTGATCATATCAAGCTCATTTTCAATGTTCTCCACTTGTGAAATCCATTCTGGGAGGTCTCCCATAGATGGTTTGTCCATACTACATTCTGCTAAACACTTCTCAGCTGTTGCACCAAATTTTGCAAGAGAATAAAGGCTTATAGTCCCTGCAAGACAACGATCAATTATCTGCTCGAGCTGACCTATTGTAGGACCCATCTTAGACAAACCAAAATCAGCTACCTTAGCAGTCAAATTCTCATCAAGGAGAATGTTGGTAGTCTCTGTGGATTATAGTCTCAGAAGCTCCTGTATGAAGGTAATGCAAGCCTTTAGCAGCTCCAATGCATATTTGAAGCCTTTGTTTCCATGACATATGGCACCTTGATAGTGGGTGAAGTCATCATATGACATGTATAAAGTCTAATTTTGTCGCCTGGATGATTCATTTAAATCTAAAGTGAAGCTTGGAGATGGAAGTATGTGACAGTGGAAGGCAAAGGTGATGTCATTATGAAAACCAAAGGAAGCACTTCTAAACTTATTAAAGATGTGCTTTATGTTCTTGAATTATCTCAAAACTTGTCGAGTGTGGGTTAATTGGTTGAAAATGTTTATATGCTCACATTTGATAGGGATAAATGCACAATTATTAACAAGGAAAGGGATCAAATAATAACTGTAGTACCTGTAGTACCTATGACATCAAATATAGTGTTCCCAATGTGCATGTCTCATAAAGAAAATCTGATTTCAAAATATGAAGTCATAAATGATTCAATGCTTTGGCATATGAGGTATGAACATTTAAATTATGAGTCTTAAATTATTAAATAAAAAGCTATGGAAATGATGTGGCTTGCAAATCAAATTACTTGACATCATAGGAGCTAATGGTATAAAAGTATTAACTAATTACCTATTATTTAAGATTTTGAGATGAACATTAGTAAGTTCAAAATTTTCTTAAATGTAGCTTTTCATGAACTGGAAATATTTTACGGTATGAGGGATGTCGTCATATCATGTAGAATAAATAAATAAATAACTAATTAGCAGAATACTAGATAAAAGCATAAAAACCTTTTGATGACTTTTAGTCTTTTACTGAGATTAGAACAAATGAGCATGCATAGGCTGGAATAAATTTAAGAGGATTAAAAATCAATTAGAGAGTATAGACTGGAATTGATATTTCAAAACTATTTTATTGTGGTATCCAGCAGCAATTGGTTGATTAAAAACTGAAAAAAAAGGATCAATTTAGCCAACACAAAGTCATAGTACATAGAACCAATTAACAGTTAGAGAACAAGTAAACTGCAGTTCTTATCATGACTAAATATCTTAGTAAAGCCTCCATATTAACATTACTACATTAGCAACTGAAATATCAACGTACCTAATCTGTCCAGCATTCCCTCCATTGTATCTTGACTTAGTTGGCTTCTATATGCCCGGGAGACAGATGCTATCAGTCGATTAGGATCTAAAACAACCGTGAGCAGTAATCCATGAAAAACCTCAATCTGAATCAACAACAACTCATCCAAATAACTATCACATAATACTCACCTGAGGTTTCGCCAGCACCCACTCCAAGTTGCCGATAGAGCATTAGAACCTCAAGGAATCACCAAAACCCAAATTCAAATGGGAAGGAAACTAAGTTATATTTACTGATCCAACAAAACCCATCAGCAAGCTCCAAGATCCAACCAATATCATCTCGAAATCAATCGAAAACCAAACCAAGTAACTAATTCTTACCTGATACGTTGCCGGCGGTAGTCGTCTTCCTTAGATCCAGCCAACCAAAGAGTGCAAGAAGGGCCCCGATCAGAGGTGCACCGGCCAGGTTACCACCAGCTTCCTCCTCGTTCCCCTCGAATCCAAGCCTCAAAGGGATCGTCTTCAGGCTGCTCGCGCGCTCGGAGATCAATGAAGTGAGATCGGATAGCGAGAATAAAACAAGGAGATCGACCTTCGTGTGGATGTGAGGAAGACCAGCATATTAGGGAGGAAACGTTGGCTGCAGCTAAGTCTTGCGAAGAAGAAAAAGAAAGGAATTAGCTTGGCTGCGATTTAGGGCTCGCAAGGGAGAAGAAGAGGTCAGCGCTTGGCTGCGATCCAGGGCACGCGAGGGAGAAGAAGAGTCGACGCTTGGCTGCGATCCAGGGCACGCGAGGGAGAAGAAGCGTCAGCGCTTGGCTGCGATCCAGGGCACGCGAGGGAGAAGAAGAGTCGGGTTGGCTTGGCTGGGATTAGGGCTCGCGACACACGAGAGAGAAGAAAGAAGATTTATAAAAGGCGGTCATTTTTCGTTTTCGCGCTCGAGCTCGCTGTTGTGTATTAACACGTAAGCAACACCAATAGACAACAGTTATTTAAAAACTGTTGTTGTAACCAACCCAATAGACAACGGTTTTTAAAAAACCGTTGTCTTTGACATACATAAGACAACGGTTTTTTAACAACCGTTGTCTTTTTCCGTAAAAATTTTTTCAACATCAACAATTTTGGAAAAAACCGTTGTTAAATAAAAAAAGACAACGGTTTTTCAAAAAACCGTTGTCTATTGGGTGTTGTTGAATCCAAAAATTCTTGTAGTGCATGCTCTTAATTTTTTTTATTAATTTCGATCTATTTAGATATTTCTAGGTTAGTTGATGGTTTTTTTATAGGGAGGTAGGTGCTGGAGTGCATAAATTTTATTAACTTAATTTATTGATTTAATGACTTTAAATTAACCTATAACAAGAAATCTAGTTTCATTTATTTCATTTTTTAATTTATATTAATTTTTAAAAAGGAATGAGAGAATGTTAAATCATGTAATATATTAAAAAAATATTATTAATAATAATAAAATTAGGATTAAGATAAATATTTTTTTAGAATTGTGCAGGGGCCTCTCGCGAATTCGCACTCTCACTATCACACATTATAACATCCACCCTCTCAACTTGGGAGAGATCAATACTAAAGTGCAAAGGAGGCCATGGAACTAGGTCAATACCCTTCTTCCACCTCCAAAATATAATGGAGACTATTGAACTAGGTCAAACATTCTTGATTCCCTATAGATCACGTCTAGGTATCAGACGTACTAACTATAATCTTAAATTTTATCATCCAAGTGTAGAGTTTTATTAACCCATCTAATCAGAGAGATGATTCTTAAACAATATATATATATATATATGAGAAATGATAGAAGGTGCGAATGAGAATAGCGAAAGCGGAAAGTGAATGAGTTGGCTCCGACGTGTGAAAAGCCAGTTTGGCTTTCTCTCTCCGAGCGAAAACCAACCAACTCACTTTTCTCCCCAGCGAAAGGCAGAGGAGCGAGAACCCTAAACCTCTCTTTCACTCCCCCCTGTTGAGGCAATCCGTGGTCCGGAGTGATCAAGTGTTTTGATATTTGGGTAAAGGATTTAAGTTATGTTTCCCTTGTGTTCTAATATATGTATGTTGAGTGTACAGGTTGTGTAGGTTTACACATATTGACTTGACTGGACGACCTCGGTACGGTGAAGGGTGACATGGAGACAAGCTGGAGGCTTGTGTGCATCTGAGGGACCTTGGTGGAGCAGGGACGATGAGCTAAGGGGCGCAGATTTCGAGGCATGCGTGAAGGATGACATGGAGGCAAGCTGGAGGCTTGTGTGCATTCGAGGGACGGGAGCCGAAGATGGAGAGGGCGCGAAGGTAATAGTCGAGGCTGATGATGAGGAGTCAGTCGAGTCGTGAAGGTACGAGTGCTGTGTGATTGTACTCGGAAAATCCTAGGGTTCGAGTGCTGAGAGAAGTGTACTCGGGAAGGGAAACCCTAGGTATGTGAGTGGGGCAGTCGACTGATAAAACTCACAGAATGATTTCAGGCCTGGACCAGTCGACTGCCCCAGGAGCAGTCGACTGGTAACTCCGAAAACTAGCCGTTGGATTAGCCGTTGGCTAGCAATTAAGGCTAGACCAGTCGACTGGTAAATGGGCAGTCGACTGGTGGCGAGGGTTTCAGACTTAGTTCTAATTAAGAGGACTTCGTCTTGGCTGAAAGGTTTGACGAATCTTGTCTTGGTTAAAGGCAAGATAGTAGTCTTTGTGCTCAGGGATTGTCGAAGTGCTGTGGCGAGGTTTCTCCACCCACAAGGAGCGACAAGGGCTAGCCGGAGGTTATCCGTGGAGTGATCCACCGACGGATTCTTGGATTAGTCACCCTTAGGGGTGGATACCAAGTAAAACCGATTTGTTAGCATTGTTCTTTACATTGTTAGTTTTGTTTTATTGTATATTTCGCTTGCGCAACTAACCGTGTAGGGAGAACGAGTTCGAAAATCGCTATTCACCCCCTCTAGCGTACGAGATCGATCTAACAAGTGGTATCAGAGCAAGGTCCGCTCGTGATTGGAATAACCGCCAAGAAGAGCAAAAGCTAGAGGAAAAAGCAATGGAAGACAAATTTGGGGACGACATCTACACTCCACCGCCCAACGACCATAAAGATTTCACATATTGGAAGACAAGAATGAAGACGTGGCTTGGAATGGAGTGGGGATGTAGGATGGCAATAGAAGAGCCCTTTGAAGTTCCAATGGATAAGCACGGAAAGAGGCTTCGCCCTAGATATTAGGACAAAGAGCAACAAGAACAATTTCGGGCAAATAAGAAGGTAATTGATATATTGGTAAATCTTTTGCCTTAAAATGTGTTAAGTGGTGTAGGAAAATATGAGAATGCGTATGAATTATGGGATAAGTTGGAAAAATGTCACGAGATACCTACACAAGGTCAATCAGTGGAAGAGCCCGAGGAAGTGAGCTCAAGAGCCCAAGAGGATGAACAATCAAGTGAGAAATCCTCTACGTCATCAAGAGAAGAAGGAAAAGAAAAAGAAGTTTCAATTTCATCAAGTGAAGAGGCAAAATTGAGTGAACAATCTTCCACCAAAATTGAGTGAACAATCTTCCACCTCATCAAGAGAAGAAGAGGAGGTGTTAACGTCAAGGATTGAGGGGGAGGAGAGACCCTCATCCATACCGGATCAAGAGGAAGCATCCACTTCATCCAAGGTTGAAGAAGAAGTCAACCTAGCTTCTACCTCCACCAAAGCAAAGAAAAAGGACCATATCACATGCTTTGGATGCAATAAAAAGGGGCACTACAAGGATAAGTGTCCACTAGGTAAAAAGGAGGTAAAATCTAAACCTATCTCAATTCAATTAAATTCTAACATGAGGTGTAGGGATGAAGAAGCTCAAGCTAAAAGAAAGAAGATTAGATGCTTCACATGTGGAGAATTTGGGCATTACCACACCAAGTGTCCAAGAAAAGGAAAGCTAAAGAAATTGGGATACTTGAGGAGATGGGAGAAGGAGGAAAGGAAGAAGTAAAGATCGCATCAAGGGGGAACGTCAAGGGTAAGAGAGGTAATTCCTAACCCTAGGTTAAAATGTAATTCAATTTCAAGTTCCTCCTTGCATATTATAAATAATGTTAATTATTCATCCATGCATGCTAGAATTAATGAAAATTGCCTACTTGTGTACAATCATGGTTTTAAATACAATGATAGGAATAGGGCTAACAAGGTAGGTCAAAACCCCAAGAAAAGCATGCATCATGAAAAACTCAAGACCTTAGGATCTAAGGATCAAGACATGAATCCCAAGAAGGAAAGGAATGTGCCTAGAAATGAGGGTAGGTCTAGGAATATCCAAAGTGGACATATGGACTCCAAGGTTAAAGGTCTAGAAAGGGAAAATCAAGCCTTGCCTTGAGGGCAAGACTTGATAAATTAGAAAAGACCCTAGAAAGATTCAAAGTTGGATCTAAGGGCTTAGATTTGGTGTTGGGTAGTCTAAAACCCAACTATGATAGATCGGGGTTGGGATACCGGTCTAAGACCTCCAAGGCCAATAGAAAGAAAAATGCTAGGGTAGCATATGATTATGGCAAGGAGGGAAAGTCCAAAAATGGCAAGGGGGTGCCATTCAAAGGGAAAGAAAATGACTTAACCAAGGACAAGGTGTCCAAGGTTAAGAAGGTTAGATTTGTCGGCCAAGAATCACCGGGGGCTCACCGGTGTGGTCTAGTGTGGATTGAGTCATCTAGGGAGGTGGCTAGGGCTAAGAGCTCAAGGGGGAACTCTAGAAGCCTTTGGTGCCCATGGTAAATGGATCTCAAGAGGTTCTCTCCTATGGAATTAGATGAAATGTGCCAAAAAGGGTTGGAAGACTTAGGTAAGTCTTAATCCTAGGGAATTGGCACATTAAAAGGAGTCTTAGGGAGAAAAAGATGAAAATAAGGTTATGTTAAGGTTTAATGGGAAAATACCATATAATTTAGTGCCAAGAATGTATCATGGCCAAAAATGAGAAGATACATCAAGGAAAAGCCTAAATTAGAACTTTTGGAGGAATTAAAGTGATACAATTTAGGTAGAGTTGGATTTCGTGCCAATCTTGGGATTTGAAGTACATTTATTTGGAAACATAATTTTTCCAAGTAGAAATAGGTTCCACAAATCTCTCCATGAAATTTCAGAATTTTTAGAGATTTGTGAAATTATTTAGGCATTTCTGAAATTGGGCTGAAAACCTGAAATTTGTTGATGCAATTTGGCCCGATTGTTGTTTTGGTGTTAACAACGATTTAAGTTTGGTTGAGTGAATTCGGATTAGGTCCTGGTGAGTGAAGCCAGGTGATTGAAACCCTAGCGAGTGAAGCTAGGTTGAAATCCCGGTGAGTGAAGCCGGGTCCTGGTGAGTGAAGCTAGGTGATTGAAATCCCGGTGAGTGAAGCCGGGTCCTGGTGAGTGAAGCCGGGTCCTAGTGAGTGAAGTCAGGTGATTGAAATCCCGGTGAGTGAAGCCGGGTCCCGGTGAGTGAAGCCGGGTCCCGGTGAGTGAAGCCGGGTGACCGAAACCCTGGTGAGTGAAGCCAGGTCCTAGTGAGTGAAGCTAGGTTGAATGAAGTCCCAGTGAGTGAAGCTGGGCACGGAGTCTTGGTCCGGGGGACTGAGCACGAGTCAGAGAAGGCTAAGGAGCCGATCATTTGACTTAGAGTTGAATTGATTGAAGCTGGATCGGTCTGGTGACCGATCAGGGAGTTGGCACGAACTCCCTGTTGTGGATCGGTCTGGTGACCAATCCAGAGAAGACTGATCGGTCTGGTGACCGATCAAGGAGAGAACAGAAGCATTTTGTTTGGCTACTATTTGGCTTCTGATCGTTCTGGTGAACGATCAGAGAGAGATCAGTAGGTTTATGGGATAAACCTTGATCGGTCCTCTGGCCGATCAAATATCACAAATACCTCATCCAGGCCGATCAGGATAGCACCTGATCGGTCACCAGACCGATCAGGGCACAACCTGATCGGTCAGGTGACTGATCAGTGGGTTTGGCTTGCGAAGCTGGAAAAACCCTTAGCAAAGGGGTGGATCGGTCGGGTGATCGATCCATGACCTGTGATCGATCTGGTGACCGATCACAAGAATCCGCAATCTCCGGTTTCTCACTGTGGACCGATCAGGCTGGAGCCTAATCGGTCTGGGCTTACCCTGATCAGTCTGGTGACTGATCAGGGTCATCTCTAATCGGTCTGGTGACCGATCAGTAGCTGTAACTTTAATTTGAAATCGCTGTCAGACGCTCTGATCGCATCTGTTTTCTCTGCGTTTTCTCTGATACACTGCTGATTTCATTTGATATGCTGTGCTAATCTTCTGTTGTAGTGTGCAGACATTACAGGGATGATTCAAGCCAAGGGAGAGTCAACTGAGGACTTTACTTGGTGCAGGTTTGTATGTATTCGATTTTTAGGTTTCAACGGGCGTCTGGCGCGGCTGTCGACTGACGGAGGCTTGGCTGACGTGGTCTTCAGTGGACTGAGTGCTCAGGGAGTCAGGAAGTCAGGCTGTGGATGCTGATGGAGCCTGCGATGATGAACAGAGCTTAAGACGAAGCTGGAAGCAGAGGAGCGGGGTAAGAAGAGCAGACAGAAAACTTGAGGAGTTTGGCTAGGCTGTGTTTATGCTCTCTGTTGCTTCGTGCTTGAGTGTTCTTGCTACATACTTGTGAGCGTTTTCCTTCTAGTGTCTCGTGAGCTTAACTTGTATCTTCTTGAGACCGATTGTGGAGAGGTTTCTCCACCGAGAAGGAGGCGCTGTTTTATCCGGGTTCACCGGGGCTTGATCTGCCAATGATCAAGAGATCGCCCACCTCACGGGCACGCCAAGGAGTAGGGGCAAGTTATCCCCGAACCTTGTAAATCCTCTTTGTTAGCGTTTATGATTGTCTATTTAGTTTCTGTTAACTTGTTTCTACTTTTGTTGTGCTTCCGCTGCTTCTAACCCTAAGTGCAGAAACTCCAAAGAGAAAGCAAATTGAGTGTCTGGCTACATTCACCCCCCTTGTAGCGGCCCCGCCTCTATGGTCCCCGCAGGCAACCCTCTAGGCCGGCGACCCTCCGGTCTTCCCACCCCTGGCAGTGGGTTTTTGCCTTCCCCAGAATTCGAACTCTAGACCTCCAGGCTAAGTACTAAAGTTCCTGAATCCTGATAACCAATTGAGCTATAGCTCAATTGGTATTCAGGATTCATAAAGAACTAGATTTAAGCCTGGGTCTAGGGTTCGAATCCTGGGAAGGCAAAAATCCACACCCAGGGGTGGGAAGACCTAGTATGAGTAACGACACGGTCGATGGTCGACGGTACGACGGTCGTGAGGACCGGTAAATGGGCCGGTAGACGGGCCGGGTCGTTACACCCCCTCTATAGTCATCCAAGCACCAACAAAATTCAAGTATCAGTCGACTGCCCTGGGGGGCAGTCGACTAATCCGAGTGGATTCAGCCCTAGAAACTCTCTGTTCATTTTAGCAGTCGACTGCCACAGGGGCAGTCGACTGATCCATAAGGGTTAAGTTGAAAAGGCTATTGGATGATAGAATATGACGTCTAAATTAAGATCCTTGATTATACTCCTTGAATAAAGTCTTGTCTCATGGTTAATGGTGATTGTATGAAATGAGCTATATGGAATTTAAGGAAAATTGATGAGTGCTTTAAATTCATGGATGATATTAAATGATAAATGCTTAATGAATGAGGAGATTGATAAGGTTCCCATATGTATCTAGAATTAAGAGATAAAAAGGGGGAGGCTTTCATCATAGTGAGGATACGGACAAGGGGAGAATTGAGGACAATTCCATGTGTCAAATTATAATGGTTAGCCTTAACAAACACATGGAATTATAGATGGATTTGAAAATTGATACCAAATGTCATATCTTTTAGGAAAATAAAGGATGTACCAAAAGTCAAGCACACTTGATATTTTCATGGAATCATATTTTTTTTAGGATAGGGTATATTCTAGCAAGTGTGCTTGCAAATCTTTAGAGTGTTTACGGTTTTGTTGAGTTCTTTTTGGCACTAGGGATAAGGTTGCTTGGGGCAATCCTTAATGGTGTCCAAGTGGGAAAGAACTTGGAAGTTGAGTTGGGTAGAACTTGACTCGGTGTTATGGTGTCAAGTTGGGTAGGACTTGACCGTGGTAAATTGAAAATTGGGAGAAGACATAGGTTAAGGGGGAGGTTACCTCCTTGTTTGCCTTAATTTTCATAGGAAATTTTTGGGTTTTGTGTCAAACTTGGGAATGGTGATAGATACATTATGGAATGTATTTTTCCCAAGTAGGTATGGGTACCACAAAGTTCTCCACAAAATTTGGAAATTTTTGGAGATTTGTGGAATTTTTGGCGCATTTCTGAATGTGGCCTGAAAAACTGATTTTCAGAGTATCAGTCGATTGCCCTGGGGGAAGTCGACTGGTCAGGGCCGGTGTGGGTATCCAGCAGCTGACTTGAGTCTAAATGATGAGAAACAAGTGTATGGGGGACTAGTACACTGTGTTTAGGATCATTAGGGATTAAAAGATCCAATAATTCGGATATTGTTGGAGTCTTTTTAATGTTAGGCAAAGGGGGAGAAGTGTTGGGTTTAAGTTGGAAAACCAAACACGCCTTTGCAGGAAACCCTAGGTTTAGGGGGAGCTGAGATTAAGGGGGAGCATGGTTGCTCCATTCTTGGCGTAAGGGGAACCTTGGAGAGGTTCTTAAAAAACCTTTGTAAGTTCAATGTAGGGGGAGATTGGGAGAAGCTTTAAAAAGCCCGTTTTGGTGAAAAATCCTAATTGGAGGGTTAGGTATGGAAAATTCCTAACTTTGGAAAGTTAGGTGTGGAAATTCCTAACTTGGAGGGTTAGGTGTGGAAAATTCCTAACTTTGGGAAGTTAGGTGTGGAAATTCCTAACTTGGAAGGTTAGGTGTGAAAAAGTCCTAACTTGGAGGGTTAGGTGTGGGGAGCCTTGGGATAGGTTTTAAAAAGGTCGTTTCGGAAAATTCCTAACTTGGAGGGTTAGGTGTGGGATGCCTTGGGATAAGATCCATGCATGCATTGCATATGCATTGGCGGTGTAAATCCAAGATGGAGTCTTGGCAGTGTAAGTCCAAATGTTTACTTAGCATTGTTATTGCTATTGACTACTATTTGATTCCCTAACTTAAACGTATTGCCAAACATCAAAAAGGGAGAGATTGTTGAGGCAATCTGTGGTCCAGAGTGACCAAGTGTTTTGATGTTTGGGCAAAGGGTTTAAGTTATGTTTCCCTTGTGTTCTAATATGTGTATGTTGAGTGTATAAGTTGTGCAGGTTTACACATATTGACTTGACTGGACGACCTCGGTACGGTGAAGGGTGACATGGAGACAAGCTGGAGGCTTGTGTGCACCCGAGGGACCTTGGTGGAGTAGGGACGATGAGCTGAGAGACGCGGACTTCGAGACATGCGTGAAGGATGGCATGGAGGCATGCTGGAGGGTTGCATGCATCCGAGGGACGGGAGCCGAAGATGAAGAGGGCGCGAAGGCAATAGTCGAGGCTACTGATGAGGAGTCAGTCGAGTCGTGAGGGTACGATTGCTGTGTGATTGTACTCGGGAAATCCTAGGGTTCGAGTGCTGAGAGAAGTGCACTCGGGAAGGGAAACCCTAGGTGTGTGAGTGGCGCAGTCGACTGCCATTGGGGCAGTCGACTGATAAAACTCACAGAATGCTTTCAGGCCTGGACCAGTCGACTACCCCAAGAGCAGTCGACTGGTAACCCCGAAAACTAACCGTTGGTTTAGCCGTTGGCTAGCAATTAAGGCTAGACCAGTCAACTGGTGGCAAGGGTTTCAGACTTAGTTCTATTTAAGAGGACTTCGTCTTGGCTGAAAGGTTTGATGAATCTTGTCTTGGTTAAAGGCAAGATAGTAGTCTTTGTGCTCAGGGATTGTCAAAGTGTTGTGGCGAGGTTTCTCCACCCACAAGGAGCGACAAGGGCTAGCCGTAGGTTATCCGGGGAGTGATCCACCGACGAATTCTTGAATTAGTCACCCTTAGGAGCGGATTGTTGGTGCAATCTTGCTCCAAGTAATTATGGTTTTCATGTTTGGCTAAACAAGTTTAAGTTAGACAATGTTTTGTATTCTAACTTGTGTGCTTTGAGTAAGCAGGAAAGTCCAGGTGGAAGACTTGGCAAGGGAAGTCCAAGAAGAGAGTCTTGGCAAAGGAAGTCCCGGAGGTGTGACCTCTTGGCAAAAGGGAGACTTAGTATGACGAAGCCGATGGAAACACTTCAAGCAAGTGCAAGGATAAGGAGTCGTGGACTCGGAAGCATCCAAGAGAGGCACAAGGCTTGTGCAAGGTGTTTGAAGGCGTGAGTCAAGACTAAGGGATGAAAAGGGAAGCTGAAATGTGATTTCTCAGCTTCATCAGTCGACTGGTAAGTTGTCAGTCGACTGGGACCACAACACACAGAGAATCGGGTCGACCCAAGGAGGGTCGACCAGTCGACTGCCAGTCGACTGGAATTGGTTCCAGTCGACTGGATCCAGTTGACTGGTCCTGTACCAGTCGACTGGAGGTCGACCGTTGCGAAGGCGGCTGAGGCACTCATTGCATATTTTGTAGCCGTTGAAGCCTACCAGTCGACTGGTAAGTGAGCAGTCGACTGGAGTCGCGGACGAAGATATAAAACCTAGTGTTTTATCTTGGAGAAGAAAGGGGCTTTCCTTGTGTACGAAGTGTGTGATCATTTTAGAGCTCTCCAAGCTTCACAACTCTCTCAATCTCCTCCTCCAAGCTTTCATTTCATTTGTAAGAGGAGGGAGATCATTGTGTTAGGGTTTCTCCACCTTCAAGTGTGATCTTGAGAAGGAGAAGTTCATAGTGAAGGGTTTTGTGTGGTGTGTGTGGATCCTTGGATTAGTCACCTTGAAGAGGTGGATACCAAGTAAAATCAGTGAGTTAGTATTGATTTCTTGCCTACCTTCATATTTCTATTTGTATTGCTTCCGCTAACGTGTTTGTAGGAAAGAAAAATCGAAAGATAGCTATTCACCCCCCTCTAGCTAGGGCAAAGATCCTAACAAGTGGTATCAGAGCCAAGTTAGCTTTGGGAAGATCTAACAATCTACAAAGCATAAAGAATGGCTCATCAAGAGGGATATAGCACCACACGACCACCTTACTTCGACGGGAACGATTTTGCTTATTGGAAAGGTAGGATGGAGTTTTACTTAATGAATGACTTTGAAACTTGGTTTAGTATTGTGGAAGGTTTCGAGAAGCCAACGAATGAACAAGGAGAAACTCTTCCGATCAAGGCGTGGCCAAAAGAGATAAGAAAAGAGGCTCAAGCAAACGCCAAGGCTATCACGACTTTGCAATGTGGATTGTCAAAGGAACAACTAAACAAGGTTGGACCTTTCAACTCGGCAAAGGAGCTTTGGAAAAAGCTCATTGAGTTGAATGAAGGGTCAAGTGAATCAAGAAGAGCCAAGAGGGATCTTCTTGTCGGTCAACTTCAAACTTTCTCCATGAAGCCTCATGAGACCGTAAGTCAAGTGCACGGAAGATTCAAGGAGATCGTGAACGGTCTTCATGTGATAGGTGAGAAAGTTGAGAACCGAGATTTGGTGAGGTATGTTCTTCAAGCTTTCCCTAGAACTACCTTATGGGCATCAATGGTGGATGCTTACAAGGTGTCTAGGGATCTTTCAATTGTCAAAGTTGATGAATTATTTTGTGAATTCGAACTACATGAACAAACTAACTTGTCTTCCAAGGAAAAAGGCATTGCTCTATTTGTAGAAAAGAAAGAGAAGAAGAGCAAGAAGAAGGAGAAGAAGAAGGTGTCCTCATCCGAATCCGAGCAAGACTCCTCGGATAGTGAGGAAGAAATGTCCGCAAAAGAAGTAGCACATTATGTGAAGAAGATGATGGGAAGATCCAAAAGATTTACAAGAAGGGATGTGAGGAAAATGTTCACATCCCCAAAAGGTAAGAGTAGTCAAAGTTCTAATTCCATTCCTAATGTCACGTGTTATGAGTGCAACAAGAAAGGGCACATCAAGACGAATTGCCCGGAATTGAAAAAGAAGGAAGAAAAAGAACACAAAAGGAAAGAGAAGAAAAAGAAAGAAGTGATGGTGGCTCAAGCCGAATGGGACAATTCAAGTAGCGAATCATCGGATGATGAAGAGGAGTTGTGCCACATCACAAGGCACATGACATTAATGGCACATCAAAGTGATCAAGACACATCAAGCGAAGAAGAGAACTCAAGTAGCGATGAATCATCATCTAGCGAAGATGAGGTAATGGATTCTCCCAAAGAAAAATTTCTTTATGATACTATTACATATCTTAAGAATGCTTTGGTTAGGTCAAAAACTACGGTCAAGGGGCTAAAGGAAGAAATTAGGACCCTTAAGGAGGACAAAGAGGAATCATGTGATGTAAGTAAAGTGAATGAAGAGAACATCAAATTAAAGGAGGAAGTTGTTGATCTAAAGAAGCGCTTAGAGAAATTCTCAATTGGATCAAAAGGACTTGACTTGCTCCTAAATAGTCAAAGGGTTGCCTATAGGAAGGCCGGGCTAGGATATAAAGATAAAGAAGTCTCCTATATTTCCCTTGTAAATAGAAAAGGATCATCCAAGAAAAAGGGTGTCAAGGGTAATGTGAAACAAGTGTGGGTTCCAAAGAAGGATGTAAAAAATGCAAAGGGTTCAAACCTTAAGGGCAAGGTAAAACAAGCATGGGTGCCTAAGAAATACCTCAAAAATGTTAGTTACTCAAACCTTTGGGTACCTAAGAGTGATGTGTTTTATGTTGTCTAGGTAAAAGAAAAGAAGGACACAAGCATGTGGATCTTGGATAGCGGATGTTCAAGCCACATGACCGGGGATGTGAGCAAGTTTTCAAAAATCAAATACACAAAGAAAGGGAAGGTGTCCTTTGGAAATAGTGGAAAGCTCAAAATTATAGGTAGAGGTACAATTGAGGTATCTTCTACTATCACAATTCATAAAGTCCTTCTAGTTAAGGATATGGAGTTTAACTTGCTTAGTGTGAGTCAATTATGTGATTCCGGGTATCAAGTAGAATTCCATACCAATAAGTGCTTGGTTAGACAATTAGGGTTGAAAAATGATGTCTTGGAAGGGTTTAGGAGGCAAAATCATTATTACATAAATCTCTCTTATGCTTCTAACCCATCTATTGAGTGTTTCATGTCAAAAGAAGATGAAGGATGGCTATGGCATAGAAGACTTGGACACACCAACATGAAGAATATAGCCAAGGTTGCTAAAATGGAATTGGTAAAAGGCTTACCTAAAGTGAAGTTTGTCAAAGATAAGATGTGTGATGCATGCCAAGAAGGTAAGCAATCAAAGTCTTCACACAAAGGTAAAACTTTAGTAAGCACTAAATTACCTTTGGAATTATTGCATTTAGATCTTTTTGATTGTCATAGTACTCCTTCATTGATGGGAAATAAATATTGCTTAGTTATCATTGATGATTACTCTAGATATACATGGGTTTATTTTTTGAAACATAAGGATGATACCTTAGCAATTCTCATAAGCTTTACCAAACGGGTAGAAAATGAAAGAACCTTGAAAATCAATAGGATTAGGAGTGATCATGGTGGAGAGTTTGAGAATTCAAACTTCTCTAATTTTTGCTTAGAAATGGGATACAAGCATGAATTTTCATGCCCTAGGACTCCCCAACAAAATGGAGTGGTTGAGAGGAAAAATAGGGCTCTACAAGAAGCGGCTAGAACTATGTTGAATGCATACTCTCTTCCCACCTATCTATGGGCGGAGGCGGTTAACACCGCTTGCTACATTCAAAATAGGGTTGTAATTCATAGATTCTTAGGAAAAACACCTTTTGAATTATGGAATGGGAAAATTCTCAAAATTCACTACTTTAGGGTGTTTGGTTGTAAGGCTTACATCCTAAACACAAAGGATGACTTGAGAAAATTTGATGCTAAGGCGGATGAAGGCATTTTTGTTGGGTACTCACTCACTAGTAAGGGGTATAGGGTGTACAATAAAAGAACCCAAGTAGTTGAGGAATCATCAAATGTTGAATTTGATGAATCCTCTAACACTTACCCTAGAAAATCTCCTATTGATAAGGACATAGAAACTAGACAAAAGGAGATAACCCAAGTTTTTCAAAACTTACAATTGGAAAGCAATGATCAAGGGGGAGGAAGAGGAGAATCGGATGATGAAAGGAGAAATGATGATTGTGAAAATGTTGATGTCACTCATTCTAGAACGTTAAGGAATCACCACAATCACCTCATTGATCAAGTAGTTGGAGATATTGACCAAGGAGTGAGAACTAGATCCTACTTTAGGGAACATGCTAGTCAAATAGCTCTAATTTCTAGCTTTGAACCGAAATCAATTAATGAAGCCCTAGGTGATAATGATTGGATTTTGGCAATGCAAGAAGAGCTAAATCAATTTGAAAGGAGTAAAGTATGAGATTTGGTTCCTAGACCCGATGGAAATACAATTGTAACAACAAAATGGGTGTTTAGGAACAAGCTAGATGAGCAAGGTAAGGTCACTAGAAATAAGGCTAGATTGGTTGCTAGAGGCTTCAATCAAGTTGAGGGGCTCGATTATGATGAAACATATGCCCCGGTAGCTAGATTAGAGTCTATTAGAATCCTATTAGGATATGCCGCTTACATGGGTTTCAAACTTTACCAAATGGATGTAAAATCGGCTTTCCTAAATGGAGTTATTAAGGAAGAAGTCTATGTAGAGCAACCACCCGGATTTGAGAGTCAAGACTATCCAAACCATGTTTATAAGCTTAACAAGGCTCTATATGGGTTAAAACAAGCTCCTAGGGCTTGGTATGAAAGACTCTCATCCTTCCTAGTGTCTAAGGGATTTAGGAGAGGAACAATTGACCCAACCTTGTTTATTAAATCTAGAGAAAATGATTTATTTGTTGCCTAAGTTTATGTTGATGATATCATTTTTGGGTCAACAAATGATGATTTTCTTCAAGAATTTATTAAACATATGGAAAATGAATTTGAAATGAGTTTGGTTGGGGAGTTAAAATTTTTCCTAGGTCTTCAAGTCAAACAAACACATGAAGGAACTCATGTATATCAAACAAAATATGCTAAAGAAATGATTTCCAAATTTGGTATGGAAAATGCTAAGGTGGCATCTACTCCAATAAGTACAAATGCTAAAATTGATAGTGACCTTGAAGGGAAAATAGTTGATCCTAAACAATATAGGAGTATGATTGGTAGCTTACTATATCTAACCGCTAGTAGACCGGATATACTTTTTGCGTNTTGCTGCTGTTGCCATCGTAGAATCGAACAATATTTGCTAAAGCTCCCCACTGGACGTGTCTTAGAATTGGATAATTGCTATTTCGTTCCTTCGTTGATAAAGAACATTGTATCTATTTCATGTTTGAATGAAAAGGGTTATCATTTAACTTTTAGTAACAATTGTTGTTACATAACTTTAAATGGCGTTCTTTATGGGAATGGAACTTTGTGCAATGGCATCTACACGTTAGATTTATCCAGTGACGTTTTCAATATCGAAGTAAACAACAAACGTCCTCGAATAGATAATCAAATAGACTCCTACACGTGGCACTGTCGTCTTGGCCATATAAGTAAGAAACGCATGACCGAATTACACCGATGTGGAATTTTGGAATCATTTGAACCCGGTTCATTTGATACATGCGAATCATGCTTAAAAGGCAAGATGACCAAATTACCCTTTCCCGGAAAAGGTAATCCAGTGGGAGAATTGCTTGGTCTAATACATACCGATGTATGTGGACCAATGTCAACTCTTTCACAAGGAGGCTATAGCTACTTCATCACCTTCATCGATGATCACTCACGATTCGGGTATGTGTTCTTGATGAAACACAAATCTGAAGCCTTTGAGAAATTCAAAGAGTTCAGAAATGAAGTAGAGAAACAGCTTGGCGAAAGTATTAAGATACTTCGATCCGATCGAAGTGGTGAATACTTAAGTCAAGAGTTTCAAGATTATCTAAGGGACAATGGGATATTGTCCCAATGGACTCCGCCGTATACACCACAGCATAATGGTGTATCTGAGAGGCGCAACCGAACCTTGATGGACATGGTTAGGTCTATGATGAATCATGCAACTCTTCCAAAAACCTTTTGGGGCTATGCACTTAAGACAGCTGTTTACTTGCTAAACAGAGTCCCGACCAAGGTAGTCTCTACTACTCCATATGAGATTTGGAATAGTAAGAAACCTCACTTAACTCACCTTAAGATATGGGGTTGTCCTGCTTATGTGAAGCGGGTTGTATCAGACAAATTGGATGCTAAGTCTGATAAATGTCTATTTATTGGATACCCTAAGGAAACGAAGGGTTACCAATTCTATCATCCCTTGGAACAAAAGGTGTTTGTTTCAAGGCATGCTGTATTTCTAGAGAAAGAGTTTCTTTTGCAAGAAAACAGTGGGAGTGGGATTGAACTTGATGAAGTTCAAGAAACTCCAATAGACATCACAGAGATACCTAGTCTAGGCCCACAACCGATAATTCATAGTGATGAGCTATCAGTTGAACCTAAAACTACACCTCCTCTTCGTAGGTCTGATAGGACACGCAACATTCCAGAGAGATACGGATTTCTCGTAAGTGAATCGAACGACGTGTTGCTCATTGACGATGACGAACCTATCAGTTATGAAGATGTTCTGAAAAATTCAGAAAGGGACAAATGGCTTGAGGCCATGAAGTCGGAAATGGATTCCATGTATGAAAATCAAGTATGGGACTTGGTTAACCCACCTGAAGGGATTAAACCCATAGGGTGCAAGTGGGTTTTCAAGAAGAAAACCGACATGGAAGGTAATGTTGTTACCTTTAAGGCTAGATTAGTGGCAAAAGGATATCGTCAGAAACAAGGAATTGATTATGACGAAACCTATTCGCCAGTAGCTATGCTTAAATCCATTCGGATGCTCCTAGCCATAGCAGCTCATTATGATTATGAGATATGGCAAATGGATGTGAAAACAGCTTTCCTTAATGGAAGCCTACTTGAGGATGTATACATGATACAACCTGAAGGTTTCACATCGGTTGATAAAACCAAGGTATGCAAGCTTCGACGATCCATATATGGATTGAAGCAAGCATCAAGGAGCTGGAATATCCGTTTTGATGAGACAATCAAAGAGTTTGATTTCTCACAAAATCCTGACGAACCTTGTGTGTACAAGAAGGTTAGTGGGAGTGCAGTCGTATTCCTAGTATTATATGTCGATGACATCTTACTTATAGGAAACGATATATCAGTTTTACAGACAGTTAAGATTTGGTTGTCCAAAACTTTTTCCATGAAAGACCTGGGAGAAGCAACCTATATCCTTGGGATTAGAATCTATAGAGATAGATCAAAACGGTTGCTTGGTCTTTCGCAGTCTACATATATAGACCGAGTGCTAAAAAGGTTTAGCATGTCGGAATCCAAGAAAGGTTACCTTCCCATCAGGCATGGGATCAACCTTTCGAAGTCTATGTGTCCGCGCACAGAAGACGAGAGGATTAGCATGAATAAGATTCCCTATGCATCCGCAATAGGATCTATCATGTATGCTATGTTATGTACTAGGCCCGATGTATCGTATGCTCTGAGCGTCACGAGCAGATACCAATCTGATCCAGGAATGGATCATTGGGCGGCTGTTAAGACAATCCTTAAGTACTTAAGAAGAACTAAGGATGTATTTCTAATATATGGAGAAGGAGATTTGAAAATACGTGGGTATACAGATGCCAGTTTCCAGACAGATAAGGATGACTCCAAATCGCAGTCTGGATACGTATTTACTTTGAATGGAGGCGCAGTAAGTTGGAAGAGTTCCAAACAAGACACTGTAGCGGATTCTACCACGGAAGCGGAATATATAGCAGCTTCGGAAGCAGCGAAGGAAGCAGTCTGGATCAAGAAGTTTGTCACCGAACTTGGCGTGGTTCCAACCATTGATGAAGCAGTGCCGGTATACTGCGACAACAATGGAGCTATTGCACAAGCAAAGGAACCAAGGTCTCATCAGCGATCCAAACACGTGCTTCGACGCTATCATCTGATCAGAGAGATTATAAGTAGGAATGACATACAAATTGAGAGAGTTCCCACTGAAAGGAATATAGCGGATCCTTTAACTAAGGCCTTGCCTCAAAACAAGTTTGAGGGTCATGTTAGAGCCTATGGTATTGGATACCGTAGCGATTGGCATTAGGCCAAGTGGGAGTTTGTTAGTGATATGAGAGAAGTGTCCTAAGGCAATCGCCTTATGATGTAAACATTTATTTTAATAAATGATAATTCACTATTTGAGTATACATGTTTTGTGTATTTGATTGGGATCTTAAACTCATCTACTGAATGTCCGCAATACAACTCACAGCATAAGAGAATTTGTGATGGGATCACAACTAGTGATTATCTCTAATGTGCAATTGTGAAGTATTGAAATTATCCCTAGTCGATGAATTGATAAAAATGGACACTATCAATTCTGTTGAGACTAGCATGGGTTATTCTCTAATCAGCTGATTCTCACTAGCTGGTGACATTGGGATGTCCGGAGATAAACATGGATGCTAGTTAAGGGAACTAGTTCATTGGAGTGACTAGCTGTAAGACTTCATATGGGAATCTACATGTAGATATGTCAATGAAGATCTTACTGCGGCTTAAGTGCGATGTTCCTTTGACTTGCGGTGTTCTAGTCATCTTGGTCATGAAGACTTATACTTTGACATCTTAAGCAAGCATCTCCAAGGAGGTGTGGACCCAGGATGATCGGGTATAAGCCGAAGTGCCCGAAGATGTTTGAACAGCCTACAAAGGATTCACCACTCCTTGCGAGGAGATGTATACCCAGGCCTATCGTCGGATTGTTACTCGAAGCCTCTGGCCAGAGCATATCATGTTAAGAGTGCGAGTCTCTTAAATACATGAGAGTAATTAGAAATCCAAAGGACGAGGAAGACACTACTTGGGCTAGGTGTGACGTAGTCAGCCTAGTGGGGACTGACACCATAGACCGTGTCCTGAACCAAGTGGGTATAAGGTGGTGAAGGGAATGAGGCACGATTCATTAGAGCTGCTGAAGGGTTTCAGAATAATTTCTTCTGGGGTCAAACCGTTGATCTTTCGATTAATTGGGGATCATGATGTACTACTAGGTGCCACTCATGATCGTTCTATAATTAATGGGTTAATTATAGACGACCAACATAAATCGAAAGCCTATTTAGTCACACGCAATACGAGTAATCCGAGGGATTTAAAACGAGTTGAAAATTGGATTTTCCGATCAAGAGAAACAAGTCGAATCTGAGTTAGTCAGAGGCGCAATGGAAGCTAAAAATGGCTAAGTCTTTTGAAGGCTTTTTGGGCGAATTAAATGAGTTTAATTCGCGGCGGTTCGGGTTGGATTTGGCCGACCAAAGAGGGTGTTAACCCCTCTTTGGGTGGCCGGCCAATGAAGGAGAATAAACCAAGTTTATTTTGGTTTAATTAATAAAATAAATCTAGTGTGATTTGTTTTATAAATTATGGATAAATAAATTTGTATAAAGAAATTTATATAAATAAAATTTATAGAAATTTATTCTTTTATGGAAGATTAAAATAATCCATGAATTGGTTTATTTTAATTTTATAAAATCAATTATGAATTGATTTTTTCCATAATAAGAAAGTTTATAAATTTCTTATAAAATTTATTCCATAATTTAAAGAGAAGAAGAATTAGTTTTATTATAAATTAGTTTATAATAAAACTTGGTTTAAACGGAATAATTAGTTAAGAAAATTTATAGGATAAATTTCTTATAACTAATTCCGTTTAGAGGGAGACTTAGCAAAGAGTTGCTACTATATAAAGGACCCAAAGGCTAGCCCTTTATTCATAACATCAATCAATTAATCAATAGTTGATTAATAGTTCCCTCTCTCTCTCTCTCTTTTATTCTTCTCCTTTCCTTCTCCCCACCTAGGGTCGGCGCCCTTCTTGGAGCTTAGGGCCGGCGCCCACTTGAAGCCTAGGGCCGGCGCACAACCAACTCCTCCCCTTGAGGTGTTGCCGTGAGCTACAAGGAGAAGGAGAACCCGAACACGAAGAAGAAGAAGCGGATAGCGACTCCTCTCTTCTCGGAATTCGATTCCGTTACTTCGTTGGTTAGTTTTCCTAATTTTTCTCTTGTCCTTCTAGTTGTGCCTTCCGAGAATCTAGTAGTTCTCGTCGGCACAAAACTCGTGACTTTGTGAAGTCATCCCGAAGAGAACTCGGCGTGGACGCGAATAGAGGCGGAGCTTCCAAGGGACGCTACGGTTGGATCTCGTCCCTTTCTTCAAGTTACGCGAGGTATAAAATAAATTAGTTTACTTTTCCGCAAAATATTATTGCATGATTATGTCGATACACTATAAGGTTGCATGCTAGATACGAAGTTAAAATAATTTAGGAAATTATTTTATGCAAACTCTTCCGCTGCACGTAAAAATTTTAAATTTTACGAACTCGTATCCTTGTCGACATGCACCCGGTCCCAACAGTAGGATGTGCGCATTTGCCCTGTATTGTTCCGTTCGGCCACTATTTGGAGGGTGAGCCCGGGCGTGGTAGCAGCCAGGGATCCCTTCTCGTACTGAGCCACGTGGAGATGAGAGCTTGACTCCCCCATTGCTTGGGGTAGGAGCGGAGTCACCACTAGCATCTTGTCCACCCGGTCACTCAGGAGCAGTGATAGCAGAGTGCGTACAGTTGTCATAGCTCTACCCTCTCAGACATCACCTATGACAGGTGTATGATGATCTGACTGGTGTCAGGGGTAACACATGTCATTGCACCATATGCATACTTTGCATCGTGCATTGTTTGCTGCACTTGATTCTTGCACTTGTTTGGCATGCATATTCTGGAGACTTGTTATCTAAGATTATATGTCTATTGGTATTCCATTGGTATTTATTACCCTCTTTTCAGGTTAGATGGATTTTCTGGTATGTATCTACCTCAGTATTTACAGTTCTAGTCTTTCCCTATTGTTGATATGAGATTGTATTAGCGGAACTCTTATTGTTAGTATAACTTTCTATGCATACTTATTCTAGGTATCCGCAGAGTTCCTTTTGGACTCACACCGTTGGTTATTTTTCTTAATTTCAGGTTGATGTCTGCCAGGAGAGCCCTAGCCACCAGTCCCCAGCTCGAGAGGAGCTCCGTTTTGGTTTATCTTATGTTGTTTTTCGGTTATGGACCCTGTAGCATATACTTTGCTTCCGTTGCCATGTTTTGGACATGTATTCATGTTTTATTCAATGGTATTGTACTTTTGAGTCCTATGTTGGACTTCGTGGGATTTTGGCTTTGTTCCTGCCCCCTGGCAGCTCAGGTGAGTTCGTACTTTGGTTTTGCGACGATTATAGTCATATATATGTTGTTTCTGCATGGATTTGAGGCTTGAGGCCATTTAACTGCGTGGTTGTGTTATTTGTATCTGTGTGTTTGTGTAAATTGTCCGCCGAACAGGGGAGGTGCTGTCCGATTTTCTATTGGATCAGCGACTCCAGGGTCTCGGGGCGTGACAAGAGTACATTTATTTGGAAACATATTTTCCCCAAGTAGATATAGGATCCACAAATCTCTCCACAAAATTTCAGAAAGATTTGGAGATTTGTGGAATTTTTTAGGCATTACTGAAGTTGGGCTGAAAAACCTGAAATTCAGATATCAATCGACTGCCCTAGGGGGCAGTCGACTTCAGAGCCCAGATACATTCTGTGAGTTTTCACAGTCGACTGCCCATGGAGGCAGTCGACTGATCCATAGGCTGAAGTGAAAAAGGTAGATTGGCTAGTAGGAGATTGTAAAATTGGAAGCCTAGGAACGTTTCACATCACTGTATGAAATTGTATGTCATAGGTTGATACTATATGATTTAGAGTTCATAGATTGAATGATGGGATATGGTTTGAATCAAAATCCTTGGTTATGATTTCATAATTCTTTGAGTCAAGGGTTACCTCATGATTAATGGTGATTATATCAAATGAGGCTATATGGATATCATAGAATTTAAGGAAATTTGATGAGTGCTTTAAGATTCATTGGATGATGTTAAATGATAAGCTCTTGATGAATGAAAGGATATGAAAGCTTCCCATATGTGTCTAGGATTAGGAGATAAAAAGGGGGAGACCTTAGTCATATTGAGGATACATAAAAAGGAGAGTTGAAGACAATTCCATGTGTAAATTGATATTGGTTAGAGTTGGTAAACACATGGAATTAGAGATAGATTTGAAAGTTGATACAAATGACTATCTTTTGAGGAAATGAGAGGATGTACCAAAAGTCAAGCACATTTGCATTCTTCATGGAAACATAATTTTCTAGGATAGGGTATATCCTAGCAAATGTGTTTGTAAATTTTTTGATTCTTCCAGGTTTTCTAGGATTTCCTAGAGGGTGCTAGAGTAGAAAACTTGGGTTGTTAAGTTAGGTTTAACTTAACAAAAGAAAAATGTGTAATGTTAAGTTGGGGTATAACTTAACTGGGTGTTATGGTGTTAAGTTGGGTAGAACTTAACCTTGAAAAATGAAAATTGGGAGAAGGCATAGGTTAAGGGGGAGGTTGTCTCCTTGTTTGCCTTAGTTTTTCATAGGAAATTTTTGGGTTTTGTGTCTAACATGGGAATGGTGATAGATACATTGTTGAATGTATTTTTACCAAGTAGGTATGGGTACCACAAAGTTCTCCAAGAAATTTGGAAATTTTTGAAGATTTGTGAAAATTCTGGTGCATTTCTGAATTTGGCCAGAAAAACTGATTTTCAGAGTATCAGTCGACTGCCCTGGGGGCAGTCGACTGGTCAAGGCTGGTGTGGGTATCCAGCAGTTGACTTGTGTCCAAATGATGGAAAACGAGTGTATGGGGAGGTAGTACATTGTGTTTAGGATCATTAGGGATTAAAAGATCCAATAATTGGGATATTATTGGGGTCTTTTTGATGTTAGGCAAAGGGGGAGAAGTTTTGGGTTTAAGTTGTGAAACCAAACACACCTTTGCAAGAAACCCTAGGTTTAGGGGGAGCTAAGATTAAGGGGGAGCATGGTTGCTCCATTCTTGGCGTAAGGGGAACCTTGGAGAGGTTCTTAAAAAACCTTTGTATGTCCAATGTAGGGGGAGCTTGGGAGAAGCTTTAAAAAGTCCATTTTGGTGAAAATTCCTAACTTTGCGAAGTTAGGTGTGGAAAAGTCATAACTTAGAGAGTTAGGTGTGGGGGAACCTTGGGATAGGTTCTTAAAAAGCCCATTTTGGAAAAAGTCCTAACCTGGAGGGTTAGGTGTGGGATGCCTTGGGATAGGATCCATGCATTGCATATGCATTGGGGTTGTAAGTCCAAGATGGAGTCTTGGCAACGTAAGTCCAGTTGTTTGTTTAGCATTGTTTTTGCTAATTATTTCTATTGACTACTATTTGCTTTCCCTAACTTAAACGTATTGCCAAACATCAAAAAGGGGGAGATTGTTGAGGCAATCTGTGGTCCGGAGTGACTAAGTGTTTTGATGTTTGGGCAAAGTGTTTAATTTAGGTTTCCCTTGTGTTCTAATATGTGTATGTTGAGTGTGCAAGTTGTGCAGGTTTGCACATATTGACTTGACTGGACGGCCTCGGTACGGTGAACGGTGGCATGGAGACAAGCTGGAGGCTTATATGCACCCGAGGGACCTTGGAGAGCAGGGACGATGAGCTGAGGGGTGCAGACTTCGAGGCATGCGTGAAGGATGGCATGGAGGCAAGCTGGCGGCTTGCGTGCATCCGAGGGATGGGAGCCGAAGATGAAGAGGGCGCGAAGGCAATAGTCGAGGCTGTTGATGAGAAGTCAGTCGAGTCGTGAGGGTGCGAGTGTTGTGTGATTGTACTCGGGAAATCCTAGGGTTTGAGTGCTGAGAGAAGTGTACTCGGGAAGGAAAAACCTAGGTGTGTGAGTGGGGCAATCGACTGATGAAACTCACATAATGGTTTTGGCTGGGGACCAGTCGACTGCCCTAGGAGCAGTCGACTAGTAGTGGCTACTGAGTTGGCTGAAAATTCAAACGTTGTGGTTGCAACGGTCGATTTTCAGTGGCACCAGTCGACTGCCCTGGGAGCAGTCGACTGGTGGCGAGGGTTTCAGACTTAGTCCTATTTAAAGAGGACTTCGTGGTGGCTGAGACTCTTGACGAATCTTGTCTTGGTTAAAGGCAAGACAGTAGTCTTGGTGCTCAGGGATTGTCGAGGTGCTGTGGTGAGGTTCCTCCACCCACAAGGAGCAACAAGGGCTATCCGGAGGTTATCCGGGGAGTGATCCACCGACGGATTCTTGGATTAGTTACCCTTCGGGGTGGATACCAAGTAAATCTGGTTTGTTAGCATTATTCTCATTGTTTGTTTTCATTATTATTGTATTTCCGCTTGCGCAACTAACAACGTAGGAAGAAGAAGCCGAAAAATGCTATTCACCCCCCCCCTCTAGCGTACCGAATCGATCCAACAGGACACTCATTTCTATATTGCCCCTTCTTGCTACATTCATAACAAGTGATATTAGATTTATCTGTTGGAGTGGATTGGTCCGGCTAGAGGGGGGTGAATCGACGGCTAATAAAATAAATGTGGTGGAAACTCGTCTATAAAAAAAACTTGGTCGTTGCTTCCAAGACAGTTAACGCTAAAAAACTCTCCTTGTGGCGGAGAAGCCTTACAACTAAAGATCACTAAACTTAGAGAATTACAATAGAATTGATTTGATATTCTTTACCCCTAAATCTCTAAGCCTATTTATAGGTTGAGTGATACAATCTTGATCGTTGATACAAGATTGAGTTTCATCTTGATCGTAGATCTAAGATTACTCTTAGATAAAGGATCGCCTTTGACCGAGCATGTAGATTGCATCCACGTAAGAAGCTGAAATGATCGCCTTTGACCGAGCTTCACGTAAGAATCTGAAATGATCGCCTTTGACCGAGCTTCACGTAAGAAGCTGAAATGATCGCCTTTGACCGAGCTTCACGTAAGAAGCTGAAATGATCGCCTTTGACCGAGCATGTAGGCTGCATGTAGATGAGGCTTAATCCGAGCATGTAGATGAGAATGAGGCTTTAACCGAGCATGTAGAGGCTTTAAAATAAAGGATCACCTTGTGCATCCACGTAAAGGAAGGCTTAATTAAATTGAAAGAAAAGTTTAAAATCCAACGTTTACTTTAAAAAAAAATTAATTAAATTGAAACTTTAATTAAAGTTTTAAACAACTTTAATTAAAAGAAAGTTTACTTAAAACCTTTAATTAAATTGATACTTTAAATAAAGTTTTAATATGTAACGCCCGCCATTATATCTACTCTCGGGGCGGGGTTACGTAATAATCAATCATACTTTTTTTTTTCTATCTTCTAGCATAGCATTAAAACAACAATGCAAGGGCTAAGAACTGAGCATGCTTGTTTAACTATCAAAGTCATTCTATAACATGATAATATCATTAGTAATGTAACTCATAACATAATCAAGTATAAGAGACCTCCAAGGTAAACACTATCATGCCATGTCAATCCTAATCACTAACACTTATTGTCAAGGGAACATAAACATAAACATAAATATGTAGATATAGAAGTCTTTCTTTCCCGAGCCACCACCCCACACATCTTCAGCCTTCCTGCCTCTTCCTTTAGTTCATGTGTTCCTTACCTTTATCTGCAGCATAAGACAACACATAACTAGTAAGCATAAAAGCTTAGTAAGGATCCGGTCCTACTCGCAAAATCCATACGAAAGCATACAACATGGGTACATAACAAGACATAAGCATGAGTTCATCATAGCATACTAAACATCAAGTTTCTAAGCATGCAGCATATAGAATTTTAAGCATACCTATCACATGCAATAAATGTTTTTCAAAACAGTTCCATAATGGTATTACTTAAAAATACATCCATATCATATTGGGCCCTGTTGTGTACCAACTATCGCGCGGAACTATTGCGCGTTCCCTAATGAATTGGGGTAGCGAGCCACCAATTAATTAGAGCAGGACCCTTCCGTCCTACCGGAGCCATGACCTTACGTTAACATGCACCCCGGATTTGTTTAACGACCCCCTTACGAGTCGGGTACACAACTTCAAAAGTAAAATACTTATCATGCTTCTACATATATGCTAAGGAGTACTCCAAATCACTTCTTACAGGACACACCACTCTTCAAGGGTGCTCATGATCCCGTAGGGACACACCACACAACATAAGGGGTGCTCTTGATCCCATACTTAGTAGAGTATCCGTTCAAGCATTTTAACATATCACATGCAATTTCATAAGTGTGCCCCATGGGCTATAAGACATGCTCATATATACATCATAATTCAAACACTTAACATACTTTGGATCTGACAAGATTTGGTCACATAGATCGTACTCATATCATAGGAAGTGGTAGCATGCTAACAATTAAGATTTCAATCAGACATCTCATTTAAACACCTCATGCATAAACATATCATAGCATGCTAACAATCAAGGTTTCAAATCAACCATTCCATTTAACACCACATGCATATATATATAATCATCCCCAAACATACACATATCTCATAGGGTAGTTTGACCTTCACAAACCCTAATCTTAAGGGGTTGGCCGAATATCATAGAGTGGGGAAAAATTAGGGCTTTTGCATTGATCATTCACACAAGCAATTATACAAACACCTTGTATACAATATCATACCATACACTAAGCATGAATATATTCTAGGATAATTCAACCCTCCTTAACCCTACTTCCATGCTTTGGGCCGAAACCCTTACAAGGACAAAACCTTAGGTGTTGTTCACCACATTTTGAAGGATACAACATACACATATACCCTAGGTTCCAAGGGGTCTACACATGTAACAAGAAGTAACCCCAAAGCAACCCTAAACCCTAATCCCTCTAGGGTTGGCCGAAACTTGTAGGGTAGGGAAGAAGTTGGATTTTTTTGTAGCCAAACATTTATACAAACCCATTGTCTACACCATCATATATTACACTAATCATAAAATACATTCTAGAGAAATTCAACTCTTAAACCCTTAAACCCCTTACCTTGGCCGAAACCTACCAAGGGTGAAAACCCTAGTTTTTGTACTTAACATCATGAAGAAAAATCCACCTACATGTATACCCTAAGTCTCAAGGTCTTCTCATGATCAAGGAAAGAACCAAGGCTTCCCTTAAAGGTGTTGGCCGAAACTTACAAAAGGAAAAACACCCATTTTCAAAACCAATAAGAGCATGGCAATCATACCTTAACAATTACACCGCAGGCGAGGGGATACTTACATCCTTTCGCTTAAATTTCTTCTTCTCTTAAGATCTTAAGGTACCCTTGAAGAAGAAGAAAATGAGAGTTTCCTTGTTAGCCTTCTTTAGCAACCTTGGCCCTAGTAGAGGGTAAGAACCTTCAATGGTTTCCTTTCTCCTTCCAATTCCCTAGGGTTAAAACCCTAGGGTTCACTTTTTTTTCGAAAATGAAAGGGAAGAAGAAGAAGGGGATTTCGGTGATGAGAGGGAGGAAGAAGAAGAAGAGGAAGTTATTCCAACTTCCCTTTCCCTTATTTATACTTTTCTCATGAAGAGACATGTCTCTTCGCTTCCCTCGATTCAACAAGAATGTTTCTTATTCTCTCTACAAGAAACATTGCTTGGTTCATTGGTTATGACATGGTGAGTGCAACTAGGAGGTTCAAGGTTCAATCCTTGCCTCCTCTTTTCTACATCTTCTTTTTATCACCTTTTGTACTAATCCATATCAAAGCCCATTAAGCCAAGCTCATCATGAAATTTCATAATAATAATAATATTTCATGAATTCATAATATTTCATAATATTTCATGATAATATTTCATAATATACCATATTAATATTTCATGAATTTCATAATATTTCATATGGGAAATTTTGGGACGTTACAATCCTCCATACCTAATAAAAAGTTCGTCCCGAACTTTAAAATAATTCCGGATACTTTAATCGTATTGCCTCCTCTCGTTCCCATGTGGCCTCTTCGAATTGTTCATTCCGCCACAGAACCTTTACTAAGGGTACTTCCTTGTTCCTTAGCTTTTTGACTTCCCGATCTAAGATCTGTATAGGTCGGCGTTCGGAACTTATGTTCTCTTGATCTTGTACTGGCTGGGGCTCTATCATCTGATTCACATCAGAGGTACATTTCCTGAGCATTGATACGTGGAAGACATTGTGGATAGCCGACATTTCTGGCGGTAACCCCAGTTCGTAGGCCACTTTGCCTACCCGTCTTAGAATTTGATACGGTCCCACATATCTCGGACTCAGCTTCCCTTTCTTTCCGAATCTCATCACCCCTTTCATAGGGGCCACTTTCAGGAATACTGAATCCCCAACCTCAAACTCTAATGGTCTGCGTCGCTTGTCAGCGTAGCTTTTCTGCCGACCTTGAGCAGTCTCTATTCTCTGGCGAATATTCTTTATAGCCTGAGCGGTTTCATCTATAATATTAGTCTGGAGTCCCATCTCCTTCTTTTCACCACTCTCAAGCTAGCATATAGGAGATCTGCATTTCCTTACGTATAGTGCTTCGTACGGTGCCATCCCGATAGTAGCCTGATAACTGTTGTTATAAGCAAACTCTGCCAGGCTCAGGTATCGACACCAGCTTCCCTTGAAATCTAAGGCACAAGCTCGCAACATGTCCTCTAATATTTGGTTTACTCTTTCAGTCTGCCCGTCAGTCTGGGGGTGAAAGGCAGTACTAAATTTCAGCTTCGTGCCAAGAGCCTTCTGCACGTGTCCCCAAAAATCTGAAGTAAATCGACCATCCCTATCAGAGATAATGGTCTTGGGAACCCCGTGCAGTCAGATAATTTCCTTGACGTACAGTTGAGCCAACTGCTCCACTGAGTAGGTCATTTTAATAGCCAGAAAATGGGCAGACTTGGTGAGTCTGTCCACTATAACCCATATACCATCATATCCATTCGTCGTTCTAGGTAGCCCATAGATGAAATCCATGGAGATGTCTTCCCATTTCCACTCGGGGATAGACAGGGGTTGCAAAACTCCTCCAGGCCTCTGGTGTTCTGCTTTGACCCTCTGGCAGGTCAAACACATACTGACATAGTGAGCTACATTCCGCTTCATACCGGACCACCAAAATTTGCTCTTCAGATCTTGATACATCATGGTAGACCCAGGATGCATCGCATAAGGTGTTCCGTGAGCTTCCTCTAGGATTCTTGTCCGTAAGTCGGAATCGTCGGGAATACATAATCGATCCCGGAGATATAAGACTCCGCTGTCTGAAATCCGAAATCCATCGTCCTTGCCTTCGAGAACCTCTTGCTTGATTCTCTGAAGACTCGGATCTTGATTCTGCTTTTCCAGAATATCGTCGAACAATGTCGGCGCAATCATCAGGGTGGACAACTGTCCTGATATGATTTCAATCCCGTAATTCATAATTTCTTCCCCTAAGTGTTGTGACAAAGCTGATAAAGACATCAAAGCAGCACATGATTTTCTACTGAGAGCATCTGCTACCTTGTTGGCTTTTCCCGGATGGTATAGGATCTCACAATCATAATCCTTGACCAATTCGAGCCATCTGCGCTGTCTCATATTCAGATCTTTCTGGGTGAAGAAATACCGCAGACTCTGGTGATCTGTATAAACTTTACACTGAGTTCCATATAGGTAGTGCCTCCATATTCTCAGCGCAAAGACTACTGCTGCTAACTCTAAGTCATGGGTAGGGTAGTTTCTTTCATGTTCCTTCAGTTGCCTAGAGGCATAGGCAATTACCTTCCCATTTTGCATAAGCACAGCTCCGAGTCCAAATTTGGATGCGTCGCTGTACATATCGAAACTCATATCGCTCTCGGGAAGAGTCAATATTAGAGCGCTAGTCAGCCTCCTTTTCAGTTCAGTAAAGCTCTTTTCACATTCCTCTGTCCATACATATTTCTTGTCTTTCTTTGTAAGAGCTGTCATAGGGGCTGCAATCCGAGAGAAGTTCTCTACGAATTTTCTGTAATAGCCTGCTAGCCCGAGGAAACTTCGGATTTCACTGGCATTCTTGGGTCTAGTCCAGTTACTCACAGCTTCAATTTTACTTGGATCCACCATTACTCCTTCCTTGGAGATAACATGTCCCAAGAATGATACTTGATCGAGCCAGAACTCGCATTTGGAAAATTTAGCATACAGTTGTTCCTTCTGAAGAATCTGTAGTACTATACTCAGGTGTTCAGCATGTTCTTCGGGAGTTCTCGAATATATAAGGATATCGTCGATAAAGACGATCACAAATCTGTCGAGGAATGCCGAGAATACCCGATTCATTAAATCCATAAACATAGCTGGCGCATTGGTAACTCCAAATGGCATAACTACGAACTCATAATGCCCGTATCTGGTTCGGAAAGCCGTCTTCGGTATATCCTCCTTTTTCACCCTGACTTGGTGATAACCAGATCTCAAGTCAATCTTAGAGAATACCGTGGCTCCCTTCAGTTGATCGAACAGGTCATCTATCCTGGGTAAAGGGTACCTGTTCTTGATAGTCACGTTATTCAATGCCCGATAGTCGATACACATTCGCATCGACCCATCCTTCTTTTTCACGAATAATACGGGAGCTCCCCAGGGGGAATGGCTAGGGCGGATGAGTCCCTTGTCAAGCAGCTCCTGTAACTGTCCCTGTAATTCCTTTAATTCCGTTGGTGCCATCCGGTATGGTGCCTTAGAAATGGGGTTAGTACCAGGTACCAACTCAATGGCAAATTCAATATTTCTTTCAGGTGCTAACCCTGGTAAGTCATCGGGAAATACCTCTGGGTAATTGCATACGACTTTGACGTCTTCTAGCTCGGGCCCTCCGTAGGACTGGTATCAACCACATGAGCTAGAAATCCAGAGCATCCCTTTTCTAACATCTTCCTTGCCTTCAGAGCCGACAAGAATTTACTTGTCCTCTTCTTCGGCTCTCCGATAAATTCGAACAGAATTTCCGCCTCAGGTCGAAAGATAACTCTTCGTTTCCGGCACTCAATGGAGGCGCCATATTTGTTCAAGAAATCCATGCCCAATATCACATCATAATCTGACATATCAAGCACCATCAGATCGCAGTAGAGTTCCCTATCTGCGATTCTGATTGGTGCGGCCCGTAGCATTTGGGTAGAGGGCATTACCTCACCCGAGGGCAGTGTTGTCAGAAATTTGCAGTCTAAATCTTGCAGTGACATATCCTTTCTTTTGGCATATTGCATAGAGATAAACGAATGTGTTGCCCCGGTGTCAAATAAAGCAGTAGCATACTGACTGTAAATAAATATCTGACCTGTGACAACGGTAGAGGCAGTCGCCACGTCTTCTTTCGTAAGAGAGAAAACTCTGGCGTTTGTTGTGGCTGGCGGGGCTTCTAATCTCCCCTGGCCTATATGAGGACCATCTATAGCTGCCTGCATCAGGTGTAACTGGGGAGGAGCACCTTTGTACTGAACATATTGCGGCTGAGGTGCTTTGGCTGCAGTAGGACACTCTCTGGCCATGTGTCCTTCCTTTCCGCAAGTATAGCATCTCCTGGCGCCTAAAAGGCATGTCCCTGGGTGCATCTTCCCACAATTGGCACATTGGGGATATTTAGGCTTCTTGCCTAAATAACCACTGGCAGATTTATTCCCA
>JAGFNQ010005316.1:195019-318120 GCA_024364735.1 Boesenbergia rotunda
TTATGCTATCAACTAATTGAATGTTTGCATAAAACATTGGGTTGTTAACTCATTAACAAGTATGCAACAATATACATAGCACCCAACTGCACCTCTCTTTACATCGACCTTGGCTGTGGCACAACAAATCGATGCTCCAAGCTTAAGGCTGACCCATTAATCAAGAAATATTTTTAATATGGTTGGAGCTCATTCAACCGCTTAGTCAGGCTTGGATGTGTCCAACAACCAAAACTAATGATTGACCTCTGACTCCAACTATATTATTCATAAACTAATTCCATGGTTTGAACATGTTGAGGTTCAAGTCGGGCATGGATGTGTCCATCAACCCAAACGAGAAACAAATCTCCGATTCTAACCATATTAATGGAAGGTGTTGACCTTAATATTTTGTAAGGGGTTTTGGGTCTCATCCTTTCTTTTCTAAGCACATTCATGACATAGAATTATGTCATGACTAACGATTTCCTTAATTAAGTATGTATGTGACTTAAGTTATCAAGTCTCATTAATTGAATTAGGAACCGAATTTCCTAATTCCAATTTCATACTTAATTAAAGGAATTGTTTTGGGAAACAATTTCCTAAATTGTCATAATTAATTTCGGAAATAATATGTTCAAGACTTTGATTTCTCTAAATCAAATCTTATTAAATTAAGAGACAAATCCCTTAATTCAACTACATATTATTTTCATGAAAATCTCACTTAAGAAAACTCTATAGGAAACCATTTTCCTAATTAATTTTGGAGACAACAATATGTAAGAGCATCACCTCTTCAAATATATTTTATTCATGGATTTAATTAATTACAACAAATTATTTTCTAAGGGTGGCTCCCCGAGGTTCAGATACCCAAAGAAAAGTAATGTGTTGTAAATCCAATTGGACGGCTCCCCGAGGCTCAATCCAAATCAAACATGACAATTTCAATTAAAAATTGTGAAATTAAATTACAACAACTAACTTTAAATTGGACGGCTCCCCGAGATCAATCCAAAATAAAGAATTTTATTGTCAATTTAAAAAACCAATTCAAATTTAATTGTCAATTAACTGTCCATGAATTTATCTAGACTTTCTTAAAAGAAAGTGCCCAAAATTGCGAGATTTCAAAATTAGGTTTTCAGAATAATTGTAAGTTTCTGGTACAAAGGAAACATACATATTTCCAAAATTAGAAAATTTCTAAAATAGAAAAATTTCCAAAATTTGAAAGTTTCCAAAGATGGGAAGTTTTCGCAATTATTATAAAATTTCAGAAATTAGAAAATTTCAAACGTTTGCGAAATTTCATGTGGATTTCCAATCATTGAAATTCCTAAATCTAAAATTTATTATAATATGAAAGTTTCCATAATTGAAAATTTTTCCGAAATTGAGATCATGACAAAGTTTTCCACAAAACAATTATATGATTAAGTCGAACACTAACCGGATCTGATACCACTGTTGGGACTGGGTGCATGTTGACAAGGATACGGGTTCGTAAAATTTTAAATTTTTACGTGCAGCGGAAGAATTAGCATAAAATAATTTCTCAAATTATTTTAACCTCGTATCTAGCATGCAACCTTATGATGTATGGACATGATCATAAATTAAAACTTTGCGGAAAAGTAAACTAATTTACTTTGTACCTTGCGTAACTCGAAGAAAGGGACGAGATCCAACCGTAGCGTCCCTTGGAAGCTTCGCCTCTATTCGCGTCCACGCCGAGTTCTCTTCGGGATGACTTCATAAAGTCACGAGTTTTGTGCCGACGAGAACTACTAGATTCTCGGAAGGCACAACTAGAAGAACAAGAGAAAAGATAGGAAACTAACCACCAAGAAACGGAATCAAAATTCCGTTAAGGGAAGGAAGGAGACGCGATCCGCTTCTTCTTCTTCGGGGTCTCTTTAGTGGATGAAGCTCACGCCCACCTTGGGATTTGCACCGACCCTAGTGGAGAGAGAGAGCCGACCCTAGAGAGAGAGGGATGCCGGCCCTAGAGAGAGAGAGAGGCATGTAGAGAGAGAGAGGGAGCAACTAATCTCTTGATTAATTGATTGGAATTCAAGGCTTGCCTTTGGTTCCTTATATAGTTACTTCTCCCTTGCCAAGTCTCCTCTTTAACGGAATTTTTCATAAGAAATTTATCCAATAAATTCTCTTATTAATTATTCCGTTTAAGCCAAGTTTTATTATAACTAACTTTATAATAAAAACAAATACCTTCTCTCCTTTTATTATGGAATAAATTTTATAAGAAATTTATAAACTTTCTTTATTATGAAAAAATCAATTCATAATTGATTTTATAAATTTAAAATAAACCATTCCATGGATCATTTTAATTTCCACAAAAAAGAATAAATTTCTATAAATTTATTTATATAAATTTCTTTACACAAATTTATTTATCCATAATTTATAAAACAAATCGCGCTAGATTTATTTTATTAATTAAACCAAATAAATTGGTTTCTCCCTCTTGATGTGGCCGGCCAACCCAAAGGGGGTTAGCACCCTCTTTGGCCGGCCAAACCAAGCCGAACCGTCGCGAATTAAACTCATTTAATTCGCCCAATAAGCCTTCAAAAGACTTAGCCATTTTTAGCTTCCGTTGCGCCTCTGATTAACTCAGATTCGACTTATTTCTCTTGATCGGAAAATCCAATTTTCAACTCGTTTTAAATCCCTCGGATTACTCGTAGTGCGTGTGACTAAATAGGCTTTCGATTTATGTTGGCCGTCTATAATCAACCAATTATAGAACGATCATGAGTGGCACCTAGTAGTACATCACGACTCCCAATTAATCGAAAGATCAACGGTTGACCTTAGAAAGAATTCTGAAACCCTTCAGCAGCTCTAATAAATCGTGCCTCATTCCCTTCACCATCTTATACCCACTTGGTTTAGGACATGGTCTGTTTGTGTCAGTCCCCACTAGACTGACTACGTCACACGTAGCCTAAGTAATGTCTTTCTCGTCCTTTGGATTTCTAATTACTCTCATGTATTTAAGAGACTCGCACTCTAAACATGATATGCTCTGGCCAGAGGCTTTGAGTAATAATCTGACGATAGGCCTGGGTATACATCTCCTCGCAAGGAGTGGTGAATCCTTTGTAGGCTGTTCAAACATCTTCGGGCACTTCGGCTTATACCCAATCATCCTGGGTCCACACCTCCTTGGAGATGCTTGCTTAAGATGTTAAAGTATAAGTCTCCATGACCAATATGACTTGAACACCGCAAGTCAAAGGAACATCGCACTTAAGCTGCAGTAATAACTTCAGTGACATATCTACATAGATTACCATATGAAGTTTTACAGCTAGTCTCTCCAATGAACTAGTTCCCTTAACTAGCATCCATGTTTATCTCCGGACATCCCAATGTCACCAGCCAGTGAGAATCAGCTGATTAGAGAATAACCCATGCTAGTCTCAACAGAATTGATAGTGTCCGTTTTTATCAATTCATTGACTAGGGATAATTTCAATACTTCACAATTGCACATGTAGAGATAATCACTAGTTGTGATCCCATCACAAATTCTCTTATGCTGTTAATTGTATTGCGGACATTCAGTAGATGAGTTTAAGATCCCAATCAAATACACAAACATGTATACACAAATAGTGAATTATCATTTATTAAAATAAATATTTACAATCATAAGGCGATTGCCTTAAGACACTTCTCTCATATCACTAACAGGAGTCTCTTGGATTTTCGAAAATTGAAGAGAGAGAGTGAGTGAGGGGTTTGCAACAATGATGGTTAGCCCCTTAGCAGTCCCTCTTATTTATACTAAGGGAAGAGGCAAGGTGCCTCTTCTCCAAGTGTCTCTTCACTAAGGGATTTCTCATCAAGAGTCTCTTCCTCTACCCTTTCATATTCCCTAACCCTTAACAAGAATTTCCCTTCCTTTCTCTCAGCAATCCCCTGCTGGGTGAATTGGTTACTTCGTTGCTTTTCAAGGCTTTGCTTACTAAGAGTTCCAAGGTTCGATTCTCGGCAAGAGCATATTTTTGCTCCTCTTTGGTTTTCACTTTTGCAAAGCCCATTAGCCCAATTTACACTCATATTCTCAAATCACATATTATGAAATCACATATTCCAATTCATACAATCACATATTCTAATTAATGCAAATTACATATTCCTATTTATGCAATCACATATTCGAATTTATGCAATTACATATTCTAATTTATGCAATCACATATTCTAATTTATGCAATTACATATTCTAATTCTTTCTAATGAAATCACATATCATTTAATCATGACATCACAAAAATGTAATTCTATTCATTCATGAAATAAATGGCATACCATCTGATAACCTATATCGACATTTTTTTTGTGCCCTAATGAAAATCGAAAGCAAGCCCAAAATTTGGGGCGTTACAATCCCCTACACCTTATAGAAAGTTCGTCCTCGAACTAAAACAATTCTGGGTACTTGCGTTTCATTTCATCTTCGCGTTCCCAGGTGGCCTCCTCGAACTGTTGACTTTGCCACAGGACCTTTACTAAGGGCACCTTTTTGTTCCTTAGCTTCTTAACTTCTCGGTCCAATATCTGAATGGGCCGACTCTCATAACTTAGGTCCTCCTGGATCTGAACCGTTTTGTGGTTCGATCACCTGGTCTGGGTCAGGAGTGCACTTCTTAAGCAGCGAGACATGGAACACACTGTGAATAGCTGACATCTCCTGCGGTAGCTTCAGCTCGTAAGCTACCTGGCCTATTCTCTTTAGGATCTTGTACGATCCTACATATCGCGGACTCAGTTTTCTCTTCTTTCCAAATCTCATAACTCCTTTCATAGGAGCCACTTTAAGGAATACAGGGTCCCCAAGTTGGAATTCCAGCGGCCTACGTCGCTTATCCGCATAGCTCTTCTGCCGGCTCTGAGTAGTCTCAATTCTTTGGCGGATATTCCATATAGCCCGGGTGGTGGCGTCAATAAAATCAATCCGGAGTCCCATTTCTTTCTTTTCGCCACCGTCAAACCAACAGATTGGAGATCTACATCTCCGTCCATATAAAGCCTTATACGGTGCCTTAGAAATGGGGTTAGTACCAGGAACCAACTCAATTGCAACTCTTTATATCCCTTTTCAGGTGCTAACCCTGGTATAATTATACACGTAATTATATACTTATCATGATTATGGGTAACCCAACTCATATTATGCTTCCCCAAGTATTCGTTTTTATTTGTCACATGATTAATATAGGGTAAATGTGATCTTATTTATTATATCACCAAAATTAATTTTATTCCATCTTATAATTCTACATACAAAACTAGTCCAACTCAGTGAGCAAGATGGGCTGCCGTTATGCCCAATATAAAGAATATCATAGCGACGACTACTACCTCCTCGCTCATCTCCCTTTGGCCCGCCTCAGGATCCTCTACTGTTCCCATCGGGTCATCTTCTTCAATCTCGAGAATCTCCTCGTCCGCTTCAAGGTCTTCCTCGAACATCTCCAGCATCTCTAGATCCTCCTCGAAGGGCTCGGGATCCTCCTCGAAGGGCTCGGGGTCCTCCTAGAAGGGCTCGGGGTCCTCCTCGAAGGGCTCGGGATCCTCCTCGAAGGGCTCGGGATCCTCCTCGAAGGGCTCGGGGTCCTCTTCGGACGGCTCGGGATCCTTCTCCGAGTCTCCCAGATCTTCTGGGAACTCATAGCGGAGGAGCTGCTTACACAACTCCGTATATGGGATACAGCATCTGTGCTGTCCCCAGATCTAATGCGCAACCTCTCTTGCCCGGTTGGGCAATGAACGAAGTAAAGCTCAGATCCTATGATCGTCTGTGACTGGAAACCCTTCCCGCTCCAGTTTCCAAAAGAGCCGATCCAAAAACCCTATGTTGCCTGGAATTCCCCGGGTCGGCCAATACTCAACTGCCTCTATCTGCTCCATCAGCTCGCGGCACCTCTCAGTGTAGTGCTCATGCAACATCTGGAATTGAAAAGAAAATGACATGGTTAGTACTAAACCATTCCTTTTTCAATTCGCAAATATATACAGAGGAAAACACACACCCAATCGGTGTAGCTTACCCTAGTGATTACAATATGTAACCAACCTCTTACCCCAAATTCTAAATTATTAATAAACACATATATTTATATAAGAGGAAGTATCGTTCATGTTCACATATCTTACAATTACTAGTCATTGTCCATCATACAGGTGATAAATAAACTAATGTGAGAATTAATACTATTTTCATTAGTTATGCAAGCATAAATCATCTTTATATAATCATTATTGTACGTGAACTAAAGTAAAGCGAGGTTAGGATCTCTTACATGGAAGCGGCAGGATGATGGCTTGATGAGTGTGATAGTGGTGAGGTAGACCTGCTCTGATACCAACCTGTAACGCCCGCCCTTAATCCCCTAGGGATTCGGCGGCGCTACTTTAACTTTCGTACATTACAACTACACACATGCATTCATATTTTTTTTTTCAATCTAATCTATGCATGGGCATATGTATCATTAAAGCATGCAAGGTTCATGTAGCGGAAGCATAATTATTATTATTTTTATTTAATCTAGCATGGACATCAAGTATTCATCTTCAAACATAGCATGTATATAAAAAGAGCATAACATGGGTTTAACATGACAAGTTCCAAAACTTGAAGCAACTAAGAGCAAGATCCTTTTTATCCACCAGCACTATCACACACACACTTGCCCTTCTCCCGCAGCCTCCATAGTTTAGCGTCCTTTATCTGTAGCATAAGGGAAAACACTAAACGATAAGCAATAGCTTAGTAAGACCCTGTCCTACTCACAAAACCGGATATCATGAAAAGGTAATAGAATATATCACATTGAAGCATGGTAAGCATTTAAGCATGTTAAACATCTAAGCATGTTAACTTCATAGGAAGGTTCTTTTGAAAACATATAAACATAATACTTGAACATAGCATAATCATTAGGGCCCGGCTTGTACTTCATGTTTTGCGCGCGCCCCTAAATAGGAACGAGGTAGCTAATCCCGAACCAGTAGGGTTTACTAGGCCTACTCAAAAGTCCTTCAACCTAGTATCATAATCATTTGACTCGCTTTAAGAGTCTATAGTACAAGCCATTACAAAATAAAATAGTTATCATGTTCTTCATTTTCATAAAGTATGCTCTTAGTCCCAACCTTCTAGGGAAGCATTCTTTAGGCCCTAAGCCTTCTTCGTTCATGCCTTAAAGGGCTCATTCTTATGCATATGTATGCATTCATAATTATGATAATTAGCCTAGTATAAAGCATGCATTTCATGGGAGCAACCAAGGCTAGGGTCCAAGAGCTCTCTCTCTTGGCCGAAAGTTGAAATAGGGCTAGCATGCATTCCGGTCACATATCAAGATCACACAAGCATGTCATATCTTACACAATATCCTTATCATGCATGGTATTCATTTGACCTAATCCATTCCCAAGTATAGGGTTGAGTACTTTGGGGTTTTTAGCCACATAGCATCATGAACATTCATACAACACATGTGATATCATAGAGATTCATTAGAGTGTATAGCATGAAGTTAAGCTTAAGAACCTAACCCTAGGGTAGGGTTGGCCGAATGGTTAGAAGGGTTTTCCCTTCCCTCCTAGCCTTCTATACTTACACACAATATAATACATTCATGGAACCATCATTATTAAGCATAGGAAAGCATGTGGCCTACCCTAACCCTTGGTTAGGGTGATGGCCGAAACATGTAGAGACATGTAGAGGGCATCATGTGAGTCATGTAATCGATTCAAGAGCAATTATGCTACAGGTGAGGGGCACTTACCTCTTTCGCTAAATATCCTTAAGGTATACCCTTAGATCAGAGGGGAGGAGCTTGTCCTTGCTCTTGAGGTCCTTGACTTCTTCTTGCCTTGCAAGAGTTTCAAACCTTCAATGGGGTCTTGGGATTTTCGAAAATTGAAGAGGGAGAGGGGAGTTGGGATTTTCGAAAATTGAAGAGGGAGAGGGGAGTTAGGATTTCGAAAATTGAAGAGGGAGAAGGGAGTTCAATTTTCAAAAATTGAAGAGGGAGTCTCTTGGATTTTTGCAAATTGAAGAGGGAGAGTGAGTGAGGGGTTTGCAACAATGATGGTTAGCCCCTTAGCATTCCCTCTTATTTATACTAAGGGAAGAGGCAAGGTGCCTCTTCTCCAAGTGTCTCTTCACTAAGGGGTTTCTCATCAAGAGTCTCTTCCACTACCCTTTCACATTCCCTAACCCTTAACAAGAATTTCCCTTCCTTTCTCTCAGCAATCTCCAGCTGGGTGAATTGGTTACTTCGTTGCTTTTCAAGGCTTTGCTTACTAAGAGTTCCAAGGTTCGATTCTCGGCAAGAGCATATTTTTTCTCCTCTTTGGTTTTCACTTTTGCAAAGCCCATTAGCCCAATTTACTCTCATATTCTCAAATCACATATTATGAAATCACATATTCCAATTCATACAATCACATATTCTAATTAATGCAAATTACATATTCCTATTTATGCAATCAAATATTCGAATTTATGCAATTACATATTCTAATTTATGCAATCACATATGCAATCACATATTCTAATTTATGCAATCACATATTCTAATTTATGCAATTACATATTCTAATTCTTTCTAATGAAATCACATATCATTTAATCATGACATCACAAAAATGTAATTCTATTCAATCATGAAATAAATGTCATGCCATCTGATAACCTATATCGACATTTTTTTTTGTTCCCTAATGAAAATCGAAAGCAAGCCCAAAATTTGGGGTGTTACACCAACCCTAACCATGGGATCATGGTGGTGGCCGAAAACCTTAAGGGCACTAGGGTACTCCAAAAATTATCCAAACCTTATTCTAACCTATATACATCATAAGAACACATTAGAAAACATGAAAGACATTTTTAACATCATTTTTGAACCCAAACACATGGTGGCCGAAAGTTCAAGGCAAGTTCATGGGTTTTTCTCCACAAAAAACCTAACCAAAACTTCATAATAGGATAAACATCAAGGGAAACTATCATACCACAGGTGAGGGAGTCTTACTTTAGATTATTTTGATTTTTGACCTTAGATTTGGGAGAAGGATGAAGACCTTGTTGCCTTCTAGCCACCTCTAGCCCTTGTAACCTTGAACAAGAACCTTGGGTCTTGAAGATGGAGCCTTCTTGTGGAACTTTTCCAAAGGAAAAGAGGGGCTTGGGGTTTCAGCTAGGAGAGGGAGGATGAAGGAGAGAAGAGCAAATGACTTGATAGAAGAAGAGAGGAGAAATGTAACTCCTTCCCCTATGCTTTTATGCTACACTAAGGAGGGTAAGTGAAGAGTCATGGTGTCTCTTCTCTTGATGACTCTTCACTTTCCTAAGGCTTAACCAAAATCCACTTCATTCCCTCATAGAACTCCCTTGCTAGGTGAATTGGTTAGTGCATGCATGGTAGTACAAGAGGTCCAAGGTTCAATCTTTAGTGCATGCACTCTATTTTTATTTTATTTTTATTTTATTTTTATTTTATTTTCCATTATTTCTGAAAATTCCCCTAAAATTTACCCATAATCATGCTAATATTCCCAATTACAATCGAAGAAAATTTATATTAAATTTTGCCCAAAATCTACCAATAACCATGGTACTAAAAAGCCCATATAAGGCCCATTAGTACCTAGTTTCTCAATTTAAATGATAAAAACCTGGATTTCTAAACTAAGGTTCGTACTAATATCTCTAGGTCCCTCGAAAAATTATCTAGACATGCTCATTATTTTAAAGAAGATATGAAGAGAATTTTCCGGGTCGTTACACGGGGCGCCCGTATTGTCCGGGTCAAGCTCTCATCTGTTGGCTTCGAGGGGAGCTGCTTCGGTAGTTGGCGCTGGGGCCGCCCGCAGCATGCGGGGCGCCCGGGCGATGGAGGCGCCCGGAGCATCCGGGGCGCCCCGACAGTCAACTGTCGAAGCGGATTTTGCTCCTGCTGGTTGGTCTTCACCTTGGGGGCTCCCGGAACATCTGGGGCGCCCTGCTCAGCTTCTGCCTCACTCCTTTGAGGCTCTCTGAGCTGCAGACACTCAGTCCTTCGGTCCTGCATCCAAGGTTAGTCCAAAAAGCAGTAACATATTAATTTTTATACAGCCTTAGCTGTCTTGGTTCTGACTTTGGGTTTTCAAAATGGAGCCCTAGGTCAAACCGACGCCTACTGTTCCCTCGATGGGGAACGCGGCTTCACCTACTCCTCTCGGGAGAATGTACCTGATGCCAACCGCTCCTCTGGTTGGACTTTTGCCTGGCGATCCTTTGCCAGGTCATGGATACCGAGCTGTCCATCGCCCGGTGCCTAGCATTCCTTCGCTAGGGCTTCAGTCCCAAGCTGTCCTTCGCCTAGCGCCTAGCAGTCCTTCGCTAGGGCTTTTTACCCTGGCATTCCTTCGTTAGTGCCTAGCAGTCCTTCGCTAGGGCTTTTTACCCTGGCATTCCTTCACCAGTGCATAGCTGCCCTTTGCTAGGGCTTTTTACCCTGTACACTACAGTAACATGTTAGATAACAAGTAAGACTTAACTTTTGAGCCCAGTTGCCATTATCAAAACTCAGGTTTGACTTGGGTGCTTTCTGCACCAACAATCTCCCCCTTTTTTATTTATGGCAACCCTGGTTCAAAATGTTAAGTTTAATCAAGGCATAGAAAAATTATCTTTTGTCCCCTCCCCCTGGAAGGAATCTCCCCCTAGATTTTTCAAAAATTCGTGGGGTTTTCGACACTAAGTTCCAAGTTTAAAGTTTGGATTTTTACTTAGAAAAATTATACTTGTAGAGAATTTTTGAGTTCAAATACTTAGTAAATTTTGAAAGCTTAAGTTTATTTAGACAAATTTGAGAACTTAAGTTTAAGAAGGATTTTGAAATTTTAGTTTGAGTACCAACAATTTGAGAGTTTTAAGTTCATGGTACTTTCAAATAGTTTTGAAAACTTTAAGTTTTAAAGTACTTCGTGAAGTTAACAAACCTAAGTACTTCTGAAAGGCTTAAGTATTTCTAAAAAAACTTAAGTACTTTTGAAAAGTTTTGAAAAGTAAAAAGGTTTTGACAATCTTAAGCAAGAAAATTTTGACAAGCTTAAGAAAATTTTTTTTAACAAGCTTAAGTACTAGGAAAGTTTTGAAAAGCTTATGTACTTTGAAAAGCTTAAGTGAGAAGAACTTTTGACAAGCTTAAGTACTAGAAAAGTTTTGAAAAGTTTAAGTACTTTGAAAAGCTTAAGTGAGAAAAACTTAGTGCTTTAGTACTTTAGTACTTTAGAAAAACTTAATACTTTAGTAAAGCTTAGTTAAGTACTTTTTGAATAAAGAATAGATTTTGAAATTTCGAGAGAAAAATATTCTACAAAAAATTTTAAATTCTCTCCTTTCTTATCTCTCCCCCTTTGCCAAATATCAAAAAGATAAATAGAGCAGAAATTAAATTGCATAACGGAAATAACTTTCATAATGGAAAATATTTGCATGATTTTGCTGTACTGAACCAATTCATGATAAGACTTAAACCAAATCAGTTAATTTTCTCTTGTAGGGACCTGTCTAACCCAATTAGCTACTTACTAACTGTTATAAACAGTAGTTTTTGCTAGGGTTAGTCAAGTTAAGTATTTTTGTTCAAGTTAGGTTTTCTAAACTTGACACTTAACTTGATTGCTGTGTAAGTTGTGTTTAGTGCCCTATTTACTGCAGATGCACTGACTTAAAGCATCTTGAATTAAGACAAAGACCTAAGCATCTTAACCCTTTCTAGGTTATCACTCAAAAAAGTACCCCAAGGTGCTTGTGAGATGCTGGCTTCTAAATCTATAGGTGCATGCAGTTCTAGGGTTAGGGCCTAGGCTAAGTCCATTTGCGAAAAAGCCCTAGTTTTGAAAGGGGGTAGTTTTGAAGTAAAACTAAGAAAAAAATAAAAAAAACTGTTTTTGAAATTAAATAAAATAGTTCAAGTTCTTTTAGAAACTGATTTTTTAAATCAAGTAAGAAATTAAAAGGTAGAGTTAACCTATTCTACAGAGCACAATTCTAACTGATTAAATAGGACAGACCAAGTACTCATTTCCATAAGTCAGCTAGTCAAATAGAACAGAACAAGTACTCAAAATCCAACATAGTTATACAAGTCAGGCATAAGTCAACCCTACTGAGTAGGGGCAGTCTAATAGTTACTAGTACAATGCTAAGCAAATCTAGGATAAGGGACCGGGATGATCAGAGGAGCCTGGCTGCCAGGATCGAAATAGGGTCATCATCTCGTGATACTGTGCATCTCTGGCCTCCCTCTCAGCTCTGAGGGCACTCATGTAGTCGGTGTAGTAGCCTAGATTTGTTGCCATGTTTTCATCGTGGTTCGCCTCCACTTCCTCTTGGAGACTCTGGACCTGTGTCTCCAAATGTGTCATTCTCTCATAGAGTGTCGATGGTGCGGGCTCGTCTATGTGTGCTCGGGCCTCTGCCGCTATATCTCCAACGTCAACGTTTACCTCCTCGTCTGAGTCGATCGGAGCCCCGGCCTGCTGTCGTTCCAACTCAAAACCCCGGTGGCCGATACATCTAGACCCGCTAACGAGAAGTTCCTAAATCCTATTTCATCAAAGTCGGTCATATCGGTAATTTCACCCACGGTAATGTCATGACCGTGGTGATGAAGGAGGGAGGTGATGATGTGGCAGAATGGAGTGCGCACTTGTCCCTTGGTCGTAACACTGGATGCATGCATAATAGTATGAAACATGTGAAGTCCAATGTCAATGTCAAGGTGATGAACCAGGGCATACAGAAGGAAGGCATGAAAGGGTCGCATGGTCCCGAGATCTCTAGTGGAGAGTGGTAGGATACAGCGGACCAGGACTCTGTACAGGACATAGTCCTGTGCCTGAAGGTCAACGGCTTGGAATCGTCTATTTGCGGGGAGTCTAGCTTCCCTATAGAAGTAAGAGTGGATAGTGTCTAAGGTAATGTGAGAGTAGGGAAGATCAAATGGAGGATTCCTAGGTGGATAGCAGCAAAATGTGGACGGGAGGGTCGTAGTCCAAGGAATCGGTTCAGCAAATTAGGGGTGATAGACAGAAGTATCCCTTGAACAGTAGTGTGAAACATGAGATTGTCTTGTCGAACTATGTTATTGTAGAATTCTGCACATAAGGATTCATTAATGGTATGAGTGCAGAATACAAGATTATCTAATTGATAGAAGTTTATAATATTCATGGCTAAGGGGCATGATTGGGTAAAGAAATGTCTATTAAGATAGCTTGTTTTTTAATAGGCTTGTAAATGGTTTGAGCAAACTTATTACATAATTCTAGAGTAGGGAACCTAGGGTCTGGACTCGGTTCGGCACCGGGGTTCGCTTGGTTTGCTCGGCGTTTTCTAAGTTAAGAGGTATAAGAAAAGAGTAATTCTAAATGCATTAAAGAATTTAAAATAATTTTAAATGCATAAGATAAATCATACCGGGGAGGCATAGTAAGATTTGGGAAGCACAAGTGTCACTTGATCTTCTTGGAAGGGAGGAAGTGAGGAAGGAAGTTGGTTTTTGGTGTGGGAAGAGGAAGAGGTTCGGATGCCCTTATATAGGCATTTCAATGGGGGCGCCCGGGAGATCCCGGGCGCCCGTGGTCAGTGGTCTCTGCCTTTGACAGAGACTGGGTTTGGATGGGGGCACCCGGAGTGCTCCGGGCGCCTGGGTCAGGCTGTTTTTGTAGCTTTGGCTGTAATGACTGTGATGGGGGCGCCCGCGTGGTTCCGGGCGCCCTGGTCAAAGTCAGAGGCAGCTTTTTGCCTTGAGAGAAGGAAAAGGCACGGGGGGGGGGGGGGGGGGGGCGCCCAAGGGGTCACGGGCGCCCGGAGTTGTATAGGAAAAGATAAATTTTATGTCTTGTCATTGTTTGACCATGGTTTAATTGGTTTGACTATGGTTTGAATTGATTTGACTGCTTTGACAAGTTGACCATGGTTTCACCGTGTTGACCATGGTTTGACCGTGTGGACGATGGTTTGACCGTGGTCTGAACTACAGGATTAACTCATAATATAGGCATTAAGGAATTTACAATTTGAGTCTTAATCTTACTGTCTCACCCAATCTAGGGTTTTCAACCACGTTAGCCCTATAGGTTTTGTGAGACAGGTTTTGATAAGTAAAATTATTTTGAAAAATTATTATTGAAAACCTTAAATTAATTTTTGAAAACAGTTAAATTTATTTTGAAAGGAAATGTTTGAATCTATACCTAACTGAAAATTTGTGTTAGATTTGAATTTGACAAAAAGTAATTTGAATATGAAATTCAAAAATTGGCTTCCAGGTCTTGGCGAGACACAAGGCCTTCTTTGGCCGTAGCCTTATTGGATCATCAACCCTTTCCTTGACAAAGCCGTTTAATGAAATTTCATTTTCAAAATTAATCTTTGAAAAGTTCTGGTCTAACTAGTTTGGGTTTTGGATCGGTAGCTTCGGCTAGTTTCACCAGTCTAAAGAGACCAAGTGTACTTGATCTTATTAGAATTGGTTTCTCTAACGTACTATCATCTCACCTCCACCCAATACTATGTTGTCAAGTTTTAGTTATGTTTGTTCAGTCCTTAAACTAACCTAAGTCTAAGCATGGTAAATTACAGAAATTTAAATAAACAATCAGATAAGCAAATTTCAATTAAGAATTAAATTCTATCTAGCAATAAATATAGTTTTCAATTTGGCTCCCCCTGGACTATAGCCACGATAATATTTTGGCAAGATGTGAATCTTGTACTTGGTGTTGGGACCGGGTGCATATTGACATGGATACGGGTTCGTTATTTAAAAAAATAATTACGTGCAACGAAAGAATTAGCATAAATAATTTCTCAAATTATTTTAACCACGTATCTAGCATGCAACCTTATGATGTGTGGACATGATCATAAATTAAAATTTTGCAGAAAGTAAACTAATTTACTCAATACCTCGCGTAACTCGAAGTAAGGGACGAGATCCAACCGTAGCGTCCCTTGGAAGCTCCGCCTCTACTCGCGTCCACGCCGAGTTCTCTTCGAGATGACTTCGCAAAGCCATGAATTTCGTGCCGACAAGAACTACTAAATTCTCCAAAGGCACGACAAGAGTAACAAGAGAGAGATGGAAAACTAACCACCAAAAGAAAAACGGAATCAATATTTCGGGAGGAAGGAAGGAGTCGCGCCCCGCTTCTTCTTCTTCTTCGGCCTCTTCTTGGTGGTGGCTCACGGCAAGGGAAGGGAGGGCAGCCGGCCCTAGGAGAGGGAGAGGGTAGCCGGCCCTAGAGGGAGAGGGAGAAAAGGAGAGGAAGAGTGGCTAGGCAAGAATCATTGATCTCATGAATTAATTTCCAAGCCTTGCCTTGGTGCCTTTATATAGTAGCCTCTTTATTGCCAAGTTTCCTTTTAACAGAATTAGTTTTCATAAGAAATTTATCTTATAAATTTTTCTATGAATTATTCCGTTATGCCAAGTTTTTATTATAACTTAATTTATAATAAAAACAACCATGTCTCTCCTATTATTATGGAATAAATTTACACAAGAAATTTATTATATAAATTTTCTTATCATGGAAAAATCAATTCATAATTGATTTTATAAAATAAAATAAACCAATCCATGGTTCATTTTAATTTCCATAAAAAGAATAAATATCTATAAATTTCTTTATATAAAATTTCTTTTATATAAATTTATTTATATAAATTTCTTTATCCATAATTTTATAAAACAAATCACGCTTGATTTATTTTATAATTGAAATCAAACAATTTGGTTTCCCCTCTTCCTTGTGGCCGACCAAACCAAAGAGGGTGGGCACCCTCTTTGGCAGGCCACACCAAGCCGAAACCCTTACGAATTAAACTTATTTAATTCGTCCAATAAGCCTTCAAAAGACTTAGCCATTTTAAGCTTCCGATGCGTCTCTGAAAATTCAGATTCGACTTATCTCTCTTGATCAGAAAATCCAATTTTTAACTTGTTTTAAATCCCTCGGATTACTCGTAGTGCGTGTGACTAAATAGGCTTTCGATCAATTAATCGAAAGATCAACGGTTGACCTCAGAAATTATTCTAAAACCCTTCAGCAGCAATAATGAATCGTGCCTCATTCCCTTCACCATCTTATACCCACTTGGTTCAGGACACGGTCTATGTGTGTCAGTCCCCACTAGGCTGACTACGTCACACCTAGCCTAAGTAATGTCTTCTCGTCCTATGGATTCTAATTACTCTCATGTATTTAAGAGACTCATACTCTGAACATGTCATGCTCTAGCCAGAGGCTTTGAGTAACCATCCGACGATAGGCCCTGGGTATACATCTCCTCGCAAGGAGTGGTGAATCCTTTGTAGCCTGTTCAAACATCTTCGGGCACTTCGGCTTATACCCAACCATCCTGGGTCCATACCTCCATAGAGATGCTTGCTTAAGATGTCAAAGTATAAGTCTCCATGACCAAGATGACTTGAACACCGCAAGTCAAAGGAACATCACACTTAAGCGGCAGTAAGAACTTCATTGACATATATATATGTAGATTACCATATGAAGTTTTACAGCTAGTCACTCCAATGAACTAGTTTCCTTAACTAGCATTCATGTTTATCTCCAGACATTCCAATGTCACCAGCCAGTGAGAATCAGCTGATTAGAGAATAACCCATGCTAGTCTCAACAGAATTGATAGTGTCCATATTTATCAATTCGTCGACTAGGGATAATTTCAATACTTCACAATGGCACATGTAGAGATAATCACTAGTTGTGAATTCATCACAAATTCTCTCATGCTGTGAATTGTATTGCGGGCATTCAGTAAATGAGTTTAAGATCTGAATCAAATACATGAACATGTATACTCAAATAGTGAATATTCATTTATTAAAGTAAATGATTACAATCATAAGGCGATTTCCTTAGGACACTTCTCTCACATTACTAACAAACTCCCACTTGGCCTAATGCCAATCGCTACGGTATCCAATACCACAGGCTCTAACATGACCCTCAAACTTACTTTGAGGCAAGGCCTTAGTTAAAGGATCCGCTAAATTCCTTTCAGTGGATATTTTCTCAATTTGTATATCATTCCTACTTATAATCTCTCTGATCAGATGATAGCGGCGAAGCACGTGTTTGGATCGCTGATGAGACCTTGGTTCCTTTGCTTGTGCAATAGCTCCATTGTTATCGCAGTAAACCGGCACTGCTTCATCAATGGTTGGAACCACACCAAGTTCGGAGACAAACTTCTTGATCCAGACTGCTTCCATTGCTGCTTCCGAAGCTGCGATATATTCCGCTTCCGTGGTAGAATCCGCTACGGTGACTTATTTGGAATTCTTCCAACTTATTGCGCCTCCATTCAAAATAAATACGTATCCAGACTGAGATTGGAGTCATCCTTATCTGTCTGGAAACTGGCATCTGTATACCCACGTATTATCATATCACCTTCTCCATATATTAGGAACACATCCTTAGTTTTTCTTAAGTACTTAAGGATTGTCTTGACAGCCACCCAATGATCCATTCCCGGATCAGACTGGTATCTGCTTGTGACGCTCAGAGCATACGATACATCGGGCCTAGTACATAACATAGCATACATGATAGATCCTATTGCGGATGCATAAGGAATCTTATTCATGCAAATCCTCTCGTCTTCTGTGCGCGGACACATAGAATTTGAAAGGTTGATCCCATGCATGATGGGAAGGTAACCTTTCTTGGATTCCGACATGCTAAACCTTTTTAGCACTCGGTCTATATATGTAGACTGCGAAAGACCAAGCAACCGTTTTGATCTATCTCTATAGATTCTAATCCCAAGGATATAGGTTGTTTCTCCCAGGTCTTTCATGGAGAAAGTTTTGGACAGCCAAATTTTAAACGACTGTATGACTGATATATCGTTTCCTATAAGTAATATGTCATCGACATATAGTACTAGGAATACGACTGCACTCCCACTAACCTTCTTGTACACACAAGGTTCGTCAGGATTTTGTGAGAAATCAAACTCTTTGATTGTCTCATCAAAACGGATGTTCCAGCTCCTGGATGCTTGCTTCAGTCCATATATGGATCGCCGAAGCTTGCTTATTTTGGTTTTGTCAACCGATGTGAAACCTTCAGGTTGTATCATGTATACATCCTCAAGCAGGTTTCCATTGAGGAAAGCTGTTTTCTCATCCATTTTCCATATCTCATAATCATAATGAGCTGCTATGGCCAGGAGCATCCGAATGGATTTAAGCATAGCTACTGGCGAATAGGTTTCGTCATAATGTCATAATCAATTCCTTGTTTCTGACGATATCCTTTTGCCACTAGTCTAGCCTTAAAGGTAACAACATTACCTTCCATGTCGGTTTTCTTCTTGAAAACCCACTTGCACCCTATGGGCTTAATCCCTTCAGGTGGGTTAACTAAGTCCCATACTTGATTTTCGTACATGGAATCCATTTCCGACTTCATGGCTTCAAGCCATTTGTCCCTTTCTGAACTTTTCAGAACATCTTCATAACTGATAGGTTCGTCATCGCTTATGAGTAACACGTCGTTCGATTCACTTATGAGAAATCCGTATCTCTCTGGAATATTGCGTGTCCTATCTGACCTACGAAGAGGTGGTGTTGTTTTAGGTTCAACTGATAGCTCATCATTATGAGTCATTGGTTGTGGGTTTAGACTAGGTGTCTCTGTAATGTTTATTGGAGTTTCTTGAACTTCATCAAGTTCAATGCCACTACCACTGTTTTCTTGTAAAAGAAATAATTTTTCCAGAAATACAGCATGCCTTGAAACAAACACCTTTTGTTCCAAGGGATGATAGAATTGGTAACCCTTCGTTTCCTTAGGGTATCCAATAAATAGACATTTATCAGACTTAGCATCCAATTTGTCCGATACGGTCCGCTCCACATAAGCAGGACAACCCCATATCTTAAGGTGAGTTAAGCGAGGTTTCTTACTATTCCATGTCTCATATGAAGTAGTAGAGACTACCTTGGTCGGGACTTTGTTTAGCAAGTAAACAGCTGTCTCAAGTGCATAGCCCCAAAAGGATTTTGGAAGAGTTGCATGATTTATCATAGATCTAACCATGTCCATCAAGGTTCGATTACGCCTCTCAAATACACCATTATGCTGTGGTGTATATGGCGGAGTCCATTGAGACAATATCCCATTGTCCTTAAGATAATCTTGAAACTCTTGACTTAAGTATTCACCACCCCGATCGGATCGAAGTATCATAATACTTTTGACAAGCTGTTTCTTTACTTCATTTCTGAACTCTTTGAATTTCTCAAAAGCTTTAAATTTGTGTTTCATCAAGAACACATACCCGAATCGTGAGTGATCATCGATAAGGTAATGAAGTAGCTATAGCCTCCTTGTGCAAGAGTTGACATTGGTCCACATACATCAGTATGTATTAGACCAAGCAATTCTCCCACTGGATTACCTTTTTCGGAAAAGGGTAATTTGGCCATCTTGCCTTTTAAGCATGATTAACAAGTATGCAACAATATACATAGCACTCAACTGCACCTCTGTTTACATCGACCTTGGCTGTGGCACAACAAATCGATGCTCCAAGCTTAAGGCTGACCCATTAATAAAGAAATAGTTTTAATATGGTTGGAGCTCATTCAACCGTTTAGTCAGGCTTGGATGTGTCCAACAACCAAAACTAAGGATTGACCTCTGACTCTAACTATATTAATCATAAACTAATTCCATGGTTTGAACATGTTGAGGTTCAAGCCGGGCATGGATGTGTCCATCAACCCAAACGAGAAACAAAACTCCGGTTCTAACCATATTAATGGAAGGTATTGGCCTTAATATTTTGTAAGGGGTTTTGGGTCTCATCCTTTTCTTTCTAAGCACATTCATGACATATAATTATGTCATGTACTAATGATTTTCTTAATAAAGTATGTATGTGACTTAATTTATCAAGTCTCATTATCTGAATTAGGAACCAGATTTCCTAATTCTAATTTCATACTTTATTCAAGGATTTATTTTGGGAAACAATTTCCTAAATTGTCATAATCAATTTCGGAAATAATATGTTTAAGACTTTGATTTCTCTAAATCAAATCTTATTAAATTAAGAGACAGAATCCCTTAATTCAACCACATATTATTTTCATGAAAATCTCATTTAAGAAAACTCTATAGGAAACCATTTTCCTAATTAATTTTGGAGACAACAATATGTAAGAGCATCACCTCTTAAATCAAATAAGGAAATCATCGTTTGAGAATCACCTCAAATTTTCCAAGATTTGATTACATATTTTATTTATGGATTTATTAATTTCAACAAATTATTTCCTTTGGGTGGCTCCCCGAGGCTCAGATACCAAAAAAAAAGGAATTTGTTGTAAATCTAATTTGGTCCGCTCCCCGAGGCGTAACCAAATTAAACATGACAATTTTATTCAAAATAGAAAATTAAATTACAACAACTAACTTTAAATTGGACGGCTCCCCGAGGCTCAATCCAAAATAAAGAATTTTGTTAATAATTTAAAACCAATTCGAATTTAATTGTCTATTAATAATCCATAAATTTGTCTAGACTTTCTTGAAAGAAAGTGCCCAAAATTGCGAGATTTCATAATAGGTTTTCAGAATAATTGTAAGTTTCTGGTACAAAGAAAATTTACATATTTCCAAAATTGGAAAATTTCCTAAAATAGGAAATTTCCAAAATTGGAAAGTTTCCAAAGATGGGAAGTTTTCACAATTATCATAAAATTTCAGAAACTAGGATATTTCAAAAGTTTGCGAAATTTCATGAGGATTTCCAAACTTTGAAATTCCTAAATCTAAAATTTATCATAATTGGAATATTTCCATAATTGGAAAATTTTCCAAAATTGAGATCATGACAAAGTTTTCCGCAAAACAATTATATGATTATGTCGAACACTAACCGGCTCTGATACCACTGTTGGGACCGGGTGCATATTGACATGGATACGGGTTCGTTATTTAAAAAAATAATTACGTGCAGCGGAAGAATTATTAACGCCCGCCCTTATATCTACTCTCGGGGCGGGGTTACGTACTACTCATTCATATAATCTTTTTTTATATAATAAAAGAAAAACATAAGTGCTAAGCATATTAATCAGTGCGTGCAAATTATCTATCATGCTTTAATCATCCTTTAAAAACATAGTCATATGTTTCCATGCATAATATTAGTTCATGAAATTGAATCTAAGGAAATCTAAAATCTCATGTGAAATATCTTAAATAAAGGTTATCCTATAACATGCTAGGTTCACAAGTAGTTCAACTCATAACTTAATCAAATATAAGAGTAATCACTAACATTCTTTATCAAGAAACATTAACATATTAAAGTAGATATAGAATCATTCTTTCCCGAGCCACCACCCCACACATCTTCAGCCCTCCTGCCTCTTCCTTTAGCTCAAGTGTTCCTTACCTTTATCTGCAGCATAAGACAACACATAACTAGTAAGCACAAAAGCTTAGTAAGGATCCGGTCCTACTCGCAAAATCCATACGAAAGCATACAACATGTACACATAACAAGACATAAGCATGAGTTCATCATAGCATACTAAACATCAAAGTTTCTAAGCATGCAGTATATAGTATTTTAAGCATACCCATCACATGTAATAAATGTTTTTCAAAACAGTTCCATAACGGTATTACTTAAAAATACATCCATGTCATATAGGGCCCAGTTGTGTACCACATGATGCGCGTTCCCTAATGAGTTGGGGTAGCGAGCCACCAATCCCACTAGAGCAGGACCCTTACATCCTACCGGAGCCATGACCTTATGTTAACATGCACCCTGGATTTGTTTAACGACCCCTCTTACGAGTCGGGTACACAACTTACAAAGTAAAATACTTATCATGTCTTTACATATATGCTAAGGAGTACTCCAAATTCACTTCTTAAGGGACACCCACTATTTCAGGGTGTTTCTAATCCCATAGGGACACACCTTACAACATAAGGGTGTTCTGGATCCCATACTTAGTGGAGTATCCTTTCAAGCATTTCATCATACATATCACATGAAATCTCATAAGGGTGCCCCATGGGCCATAAGACATGCTCATACATACATCATAATTCGACCACTTAACCATACTTTAGATATGACAAGATTTGGTCACATAGATCATACTCATATCATAGGAAGTAGTAGCATGCTAACAATTAAGGTAATCAGACATTTCATTTAAACACCACATGCATATACATGTCATAGGAAGTGGTAGCATGCTAACAATTAGGGTTTCAAATCAACCATTTCATTTAACACCACATGCATATACATATAATCATCCCCAAACAGAAGCATATCTCATAGGGTAATTTAACCTTCACAAACCCTAATCCTAGTGGGTTGGACGAAACATCAAGGGTAGGGAAAAATTAGGGTTTTTGCATTTAACATTCACACAGACATTTATACAAACACCTTGTATACAATATCATACCATATACTAAGCATGAATATGTTCTAGGATAATTCACCCTCCCTAACCCTAATTCCATGCTTTGGCCGAAACCCATCCAACGCTTAACCTTAGTTGTTGTCATCACAAAATGAAGGGTCACAATATATGTGTATACCCTAAGTCCCAAGGGTTCTTTTCATGTATCAAAGGGTAGCCAAGGACTTCCCCTTTGGAAGTGGCCGAACCCTATACAAGAACAAAACCCTAGGTTTTGTTCACCCCATTTTGAAGGATACATCATACACATATACCCTAGTTCCAAGGGGTCTACACATGTAACAAGAAGTAACCCAAAGCCTTCCCCAAGGGGGGTGGCCGAAACTCACACAAGGGAAGATCCCCATTTTCGAAAACAATAAAGAGAAAGAAGATCATACAATAGCCATTACACTGCAGGCGAGGGGATACTTACATCCTTTCGCTTGAATTTCTCCTTCTCTTACTCCTTAGGGTACCCTTGAAGAAGAAGAAGATGAGTGTTTCCCTTGTTAGCCTTCTCTAGCAATCTTGGCCCTAGTAGAGGGCAAGAACCTTAAAGAGTTCCTTTCTCCTTCCAATTCCCTAGGGTTAGAACCCTAGGGTGAAATTTCGAACTTGCAAAGAGGGGAAGAGGGCTCTTGGTTTTCGAAAAATGGAAGTGGGGAAGAAGAAGAAGAAGTGTAACTTCCTTCTCCATCTCTTATTTATACTCTTCTCTTGAAGAGACATGTCTCTTCACTTCCCTAGCTTTAACAAGCATGTTTCTTATTCTCTCAACAAGAAACATGGCTTGGTTCATTGGTTATGACATGGTTAGTGCAACTAGGAGGTTCAAGGTTCAATCCTTGCTTCCTCCTTTCTATCTTTCCTTTTTATCACCTTTTTGCACTAATCCATATCAAAGCCCATTAAGCCAAGCTCATCATGAAATTTCATAGTAATAATTATGTTTCATGAATTTATAATATTTCATGATAATATTTCATGAATTTCATAATATTTCATATTCATGAATTCATAATATTTCATTATAATATTTCATGAATTCCATAATATTTAATATTCATGAATTCATAATATTTCATAATATTTCATGATAATATTTCATGAATTTCCTAATATTTCATAATATTTCATATGGGAAATTTTGGGGCGTTACAGAATTAGCATAAATAATTTCTCAAATTATTTTAATCACGTATCTAGCATGCAACCTTATGATGTGTGGACATGATCATAAATTAAAATTTTGCAGAAAGTAAACTAATTTACTCAATATCTCGCGTAACTCGAAGTAAGGGACGAGATCAACCGTAGCGTCCCTTGGAAGCTCCGCCTCTATTCGCGTCCACGCTGAGTTCTCTTCGGGATGACTTCGCAAAGCCACGAGAGTTTCGTGGCGACAAGAACTACTAGATTCTCCAAAGGTACGACAAGAGTAACAAGAGAGAGATGGAAAACTAACCACCAAAAGAAAAACGGAATCAAGATTCCGGGAGGAAGGAAGGAGTCGCGCCTCGCTTCTTCTTCTTCTTCGGCCTCTTCTTGGTGGTGGCTCATGGCAAGGGAAGGGAGGGCAGCCGGCCCTAGGAGAGGGAGATGGTAGCCGCCCCTAGAGGGAGAGGGAGAAAAGGAGAGGAAGAGAGGCTAGGCAAGAATCCTTGATCTCATGAATTAATTTCCAAGCCTTGCCTTGGTGCCTTTATATAGTAGCCTCTTTATCGCCAAGTCTCCTTTCAACGGAATTAGTTTTTATAAGAAATTTATCTTATAAATTTTTCTATGAATTATTCCGTTATGCCAAGTTTTTATTATAACTTAATTTATAATAAAAACAACCATGTCTCTCCTATTATTATGGAATAAATTTACACAAGAAATTTATTATATAAATTTTTCTTATCATGGAAAAATCAATTCATAATTGATTTTATAAAATAAAATAAACCAATCGATGGTTCATTTTAATTTCCATAAAAAGAATAAATTTCTATAAATTTCTTTATATAAATTTCTTTATATAAAATTTCTTTTATATAAATTTATTTATATAAATTTCTTTATCCATAATTTTATAAAACAAATCACGCTCGATTTATTTTATAATTTAAACCAAACAATTTGGTTTCCCCTCTTCCTTGTGGCCGGCCAAACCAAAGAGGGTGGGCACCCTCTTTGGCCGGCCACACCAAGCCGAAACCCTTACGAATTAAACTCATTTAATTCGTCCAATAAGCCTTCAAAAGACTTAGCCATTTTAAGCTTCCGATGCGTTTCTGAAAATTCAGATTCGACTTATCTCTCTTGATCAGAAAATCTAATTTTCAACTCATTTTAAATCCCTCGGATTACTCGTAGTGCGTGTGACTAAATAGGCTTTCGATTTATGTTGGTCGTCTATAATTCATCAATTATAGAATGATCATGAGTGGCACCTAGTAGTACATCATGATCCCTAATTAATCGAAAGATCAACGGTTGACCTCAGAAATTATTCTTAAACCCTTCAGCAGCTATAATGAATCGTGCCTCATTCCCTTCACCATCTTATACCCACTTGGTTCAGGTCACGGTCTATGTGTGTCAGTCCCCACTAGGCTAACTACGTCACACCTAGCCCATGTAATGTCTTCTCGTCCTATGGATTCTAATTACTCTCATGTATTTAAGAGACACATACTCTGAACATGTCATGCTCTGGCCAGAGGCTTTGAGTAACAATCCGACGATAGGCGTTGGGTATACATCTCCTCGCAAGGAGTGGTGCATCCTTTGTAGCCTGTTCAAACATCTTCGGGCACTTCGGCTTATACCCAACCATCCTGGGTCCATACATCCTTAGAGATGCTTGCTTAAGATGTCAAAGTATAAGTCTCCATGACCAAGATGACTTGAACACCGCAAGTCAAAGGAACATCTCACTTAAGCTGCAGTAAGAACTTCATTGACATATCTATATGTAGATTACCATAAGAAGTTTTACAGCTAGTCACTCCAATGAACTAGTTCCCCTAACTAGCATTCATGTTTATCTCCGGACATCCCAATGTCACCAGCAAGTGAGAATCAGCTGATTAGAGAATAACCCATGCTAGTCTCAACAGAATTGATAGTGTCCGTATTTATCAATTTGTCGACTAGGGATAATTTCAATACTTCACAATGGCACATGTAGAGATAATCACTAGTTGTGAATTCATCACAAATTCTCTCATGCTGTGAATTGTATTGCGGACATTCAGTAAATGAGTTTAGGATCTCAATCAAATACATGAACATGTATACTCAAATAGTGGATATTCATTTATTAAAGTAAATGATTACAATCATAAGGCGATTGCCTTAGGACACTTCTCTCACATTACTAACACTTGGGGATCCAATATTGATTTGATCCAGTTTGTTGATTCAGGCATAGTTTTGGTACCCATGCCTGAACTTTTGGTCTGGACTGGTTCAGTACAGCAAAGTAAGATCTTTGTCGGGATTTGGTTCTATAGCCAAGTCCGGATCGATTTAGAACGGACTTCTGTTTTCTAAGAATCATGTCAAGACCCTTGGAACCAGAAGTGAATCGTTCTAAGGCAGCTCTAAGATCCTTAACCTGAGTTTTCAGGGAGGAGTTCTCTTTCTCAAGTTTTTCAACTTGAGTAGGAGTTCCTTCTTGAACATTCTCGGTTAAGGATTTAGAGTCAGCTCTCTCTTTCAAGAGTTTTACTTCCTGTCGGAGGGATTCGACTCGGAGTTTGGCTTTCGCCAAATCTCAAGAAAGATATGAAATAAGTTCATTTAACTGACTTCTATTGAAACCACTTACCTTGATTTCGCCGTCTTCTGAAAAGGTTAGTCTGCCGTCGTCCTGTTCTGATTCTGAATCGGTCCCAACTTCTTCTGAGGCGGTCAGGGCTAGTAGGTTTGACTGAGGTGCTTCTTCTTCTGAGGAAGATTCATCCCAGGTTGCTTGGAGTGCTTTCTTTCTTCTTGTCTTCTTGGTCTCCTTCAGGTTCGGACACTCTGTCTTGTAGTGGCCCTTCTTCCTGCACTCATAGCAAGTCACGTTGGGCTTGTTTTTGTCATTTGCGGGTTCAGCTGGTTCGTCTTTTCTTTGGTTTGTTTTCCGTCTGTTGGTTTGGTTCTTCAATTCTTTATAGTAGCTTCGGGCCAGTCGGACCAGCTTAGGTCGATCTCCTTCTTCGTCTTCTGAGTGTGAGTCTGAGTTAGACTCGGGTTCAGGTTGTGACTTCTTTTTTGTTGATCTTCCAGTTTTTCCTGCAACAAAGGCAATACCTTTCTCGGCCAAATTGCAGTTAGTTTGTTCATGCAGTTCTAATTCGGAAAACAATTCATCTAATTTTATTTTTGAAAGATCCCTTGAGACCTTGTATGCATCTACCATAGATGCCCACAAGGTGTTTCTAGGGAAAGCGTTTAAGGCATACCTTATTAGGTCATGGTTTTCGACCTTGTGACCAATAGTGTGTAGACCGTTCATGAGTTCTTGGATTCGGGCGTGAAGTTGCGCTGCTGTTTCATTGTTGGTCATTTTTATTGTATACAGCTTGTTCAGGAGCAGATCTCTCTTACTGATCCGAGTGTCTGTTGTTCCTTTGTGCAGCTCGATCAGTTTTACGCACAGCTCCTTGGCACTGTTGAAAGGACCTACCCGGTTCAGCTCCTCTTTTGTCAAGCCGCATTGGAGGGTCTGACTCACCTTTGCATCGACTTCAATTTTGCGCTTCAGAGCGTTGTCCCATTCTGAGTAGGTTTGCGGTACTCCTTCGGCGTTCTTCGGAATCTCCAGTCCGGACTGGATGATTATCCACATGTCCACCTGAGTTTTCAGGTGGACCTCCATTCGACTTTTTCAGTAGGAAAAGTCTTCTCCACTGAAAAGTGGAGGTCTGGCGGTGCTAAATCCTTCTTGCATGGCCATTAGGGATTGTATCTGAAAAAAAGACTAAGAAACGAACTTTGTCCCAAGACTTGGTCTTGGATTAGTAGTGCTGGATAATGAGAATAGAATATCGAGGGGTGTTGCACCAACCTCGATTAACGAGAGGAAATTTGAATGAGGAATATATTAAAAAAAATTCGAACGAAGAAAGAAGAAAATAAGAATAAATCCGAAAAAAAAATTCAAACTGGTGGTTGCACCAAATTTGAACTTCCCCGCTCTGATACCACTTGTTGGATCGAGAGAACCGATAGAGGGGGGGTGAATATCGGAAAGCATTCGGATTTGAGATAGAGAAATTGCACAGCGGAAGATTAAAAACAAAAACACGCGAACACAGATATTTTTACTTGGTTCGGAGCCTAGGTCGACTCCTACTCCAAGGCCCACGGTCGTTGACCGTTTACTGCGGGCAATTCTATATTTTCACAAAAGGTTTACAAATCAATATTACAATTGCAGTATCATAAACACAAAAAGGAAATTGCTCTTCGTTACCGACGTCCGATGTAGATTGACTTTTCGGAGTGGAGGGACGTCGTTGGCTCGAGTTGGGAGGATTCCGGAGCAGAGCGCTGGAGCAGAAGAGCGTAGAAGTGTTGAATGAAGTGTTGTCTTGAGCCTTGGGGTCGAGGGCCCTTTATATAGCCCTGGGGGTGCCCGGATTGTCGAGGGTACCCCCCCCCCCACGTGTCGGCTGATCCGGCATTTGCTCGGTCAGCTTCTGATCCCTTCAAATTCGGGATCAGCTTTGACCGGGGCGCCCGGAACGCTCGGGGCGCCCGTATTGACCGGGTCAAGCTCTCATCTGTTAGCTTCGAGGGGAGCTTCTTCGGTAGTTGGCACTGGGGGCGCCCGCAGCATGTGGGGCGCCCGGGCAATGGGGGCGCCCGGAGCATCCGGGGCACCCCGACAGTCAACTGTCGAAGCAGATTTGGCTCCTGTTGGTTGGTCTTCACCTTGGGGGTGCCCCGAACATCCGAGGCGCCCTGCTCAGCTTCTGCCTCACTCCTTTGAGGCTCTCTGAGCTGCAGACACTCAGTCCTTCGGTCCTGCATCCAGGGTTACTCCAAAAAGCAGTAACATATTAATTTTTATACAGCCTTAGCTGTCTTGGTTCTGACTTTGGGTTTCCAAAATGGAGCCCTAGGTCGAACCGACGCCCACTATTCCCTCGACGGGGAACGCGTCCTCACCTACTCCTCTCGGGAGAATGTACCTGATGCCAACCGCTCCTCTGGTTGGACTTTTGCCTGGCGATCCTTTGCCAGGTCATGGATACCGAGCTGTCCTTCTCCCGGTGCCTAGCATTCCTTCGCTAGGGCTTCAGTCCCAAGCTGTCCTTCGCCTGGCGTCTAGCAGTCCTTCGCTAGGGCTTTTTACCCTGGCATTCCTTCGCCAGTGCCTAGCAGTCCTTCGCTAGGGCTTTTTACCCTGGCATTCCTTCGCCAGTGCCTAGCTGTCCTTCGCTAGGGCTTTTTACCCTGTGCACTAGAGTAACATGTTAGATAACAAGTAAGACTTAACTTTTGAGCCCTGTTGCCATTATCAAAACTCAGGTTTGACTTGGGTGCTTTCTGCACCAACAATCTCCCCCTTTTTGATTTATGGCAACCCTGGTTCAAAAAGTTAAGTTTAATCAAGGCATACAAAAATTATCTTTTGTTCCCTCCCCCTGGAAGGAATCTCCCCCTAGATTTTTCAAAAATTTGTGGGGTTTTCGACACTAAGTTCCAAGTTTAAAGTTTGTAATTTTACTTAGAAAAATTATACTTGTAGAGAATTTTTGAGTTCAAATACTTGGTAAATTTTGAAAGCTTAAGTTTATTTAGACAAATTTAAGAACTTAAGTTTAAGAAGGATTTTGAAACTTTAGTTTGAGTACCAACAATTTGAGAGTTTTAAGTTCATGGTACTTTCAAAAAGTTTTGAAAACTATAAGTTTTAAAGTACTTCGTGAAGTTAACAAACCTAAGTACTTCTGAAAGGCTTAAGTATTTCTGAAAATACATAAGTACTTTTGAAAAGTTTTGAAAAGTAAAAAGGTTTTGACAATCTTAAGCAAGAAAATTTTGACAAGCTTAAGAAAATTTTTTTTTTAACAAGCATAAGTACTAGGAAAGTTTTGAAAAGCTTAAGTACTTTGAAAAGCATAAGTGAGAAAAACTTTTGACAAGCTTAAGTACTAGAAAAGTTTTGAAAAGCTTAAGTACTTTGAAAAGCTTAAGTGTGAAAAACTTAGTGCTTTAGTACTTTGAAAAACTTAGTACTTTAGTACTTTAGAAAAACTTAGTACTTTAGTAAAGCTTAGTTAAGTACTTTTTGAATAAAGAATAGATTTTGAAATTTTGAGAGAAAAATATTCTACAAAAAATTTTAAATTCTCTCCTTTCTTATCTCTCCCCCTTTGCTATATATCAAAAAGATAAATAGAGCAGAAATTAAATTGCATAACGGAAATAACTTTCATAATGGAAAATATTTGCATGATTTTGCTATATTGAACCAATTCATGATAAGACTTAAACCAAATCGGTTAATTTTCTCTTGTAGGGACCTGTCTAACCCAATTAGCTACTTACTAACTATTATAAACAGTAGTTTATGCTAGGGTTAGTCAAGTTAAGTGTTTTTGTTCAAGTTAGGTTTTCTAAACTTGACACTTAACTTGATTGCTGTGTAAGTTATGTTTAGTGCCCCAATTACTGCAGATGTACTGACTTAAAGCATCTTGAATTAAGGCAAAGACCTAAGCATCTCAACCCTTTCTAGGTTATCACTCAAAAAAGTACCCCAAGGTGCTTGTGAGATGCTGGCTTCTAAATCTATAGGTGCATGCAGTTCTAGGGTTAGGGCCTAGGCTAAGTCCATTTGCGAAAAAGCCCTAGTTTTGAAAGGGGATAGTTTTGAAGTAAAACTAAGAAAAAAATAAAAAAACTGATTTTGAAATTAAATAAAACAGTTCAAGTTCTTTTAGAAACTGATTTTTTAAATCAAGTAAGAAATTAAAAAGTAGAGTTAACCTATTCTACAGAGCACAATCCCAACTGATCAAATAGGACAGACCAAGTACTCATTTCCATAAGTCAGCTAGTCAAATAGAACAGAACAAGTACTCAAAATCCAACACAGTTATACAAGTCAGGCATAAGTCAACCCTACTGAGTAGGGGCAGTCAAATAGTTACTAGTACAATGCTAAGCAAATCTAGGACGAGGGACCGGGATGATCAGAGGAGCCTGGATGCCAGGATCGAAATAGGGTCATCATCTCGTGATACTGTGCATCTCTGGCCTCCCTCTCAGCTCTGAGGGCACTCATGTAGTCGGTGTAGTAGCCTAGATTTGTTGCCATGTTTTCATCGTGGTTCGCCTCCACTTCCTCTTGGAGACTCTGGACTTGTGTCTCCAAATGTGTCATTCTCTCATAGAGTGTCGGTGGAGCGGGCTCGTCTATGTGTGCTCGGGCCTCTGCCGCTATATCTCCAACGTCAACGTCTACCTCCTCGTCTAAGTCGATAGGAGCCCCGGCCTGCTATCGTCTCCAACTCAAAACCCCGGTGGCCGATACCTCTAGACCCGCTAACGAGAAGTTCCTAAATCCTATTTCATCAAAGTCGGTCATAGCGGTAATTTCACCCACGGTAATGTCACGACCGTGGTGATGAAGGAGGGAGGTGATGATGTGGCAGAATGGAGTGCGCACTCGTCCCTGGGTCGTAACATTGGATGCATGCAGAATAGTATGAAACATGTGTAGTCCAATGTCAATGTCAAAGTGATGGACCAGGGCATATAGAAGGAAGGCATGAAAGGGTCGCATGGTCCCGAGATCTCTAGTGGAGAGTGGTAGGATACAGCGGACCAGGACTCTGTACAGGGCATAGTCCTGTGCCTGAAGGTCAACGGCTTGGAATCGTCTATTTGCGGGGAGTCTAGCTTCCCTATAGAAGTAAGAGTGGATAGTGTCTAAGGTAATGTGAGAGTAGGGAAGATCAAATGGAGGATTCCTAGGTGGATAGCAGCAAAATGTGGACTGAGAGGGTAAACATCACTTTTTGAAAATATTTGGTTCTTTTTGAAAAACTTAGTATAACTTTTTGAAAGCATAGCATAAAACTAAGTACTTAAATTGCATCCAAAAAAAATTTCACTTTGAAAAGTATTTTGTAATTAAAAAACATCTCACTTAAAAAATATTGCTTTAGAAAAACTTTCATTTAGAAAAAATTTTCAAAAAATTTACTCATAGAAAGATTTTCACTAATGCTTTTTGAAAAATATTGTAAAAACTTAGTATTTTGAAAAATGTTATGAGCTTTGAAGAGTATAAGCACTTTTGAAAAATATTAAAATTTTTTAAAAGTATAAGTACTTAGAAAAATATTAGAATTGTTGAAAAGTATAAGTACAAAGAAAAATATTAGAATTTTTGAAAAGTCTAAGTACTTAGAAAAATATTAGATTTTTTTTTTTTGAAAAAGTATAAGTACTAAGAAAAGTGTTGTTTTTAAAACATAATATTTTACTTGACTTGGTTTTTTTTCCAGTCTGACACAATCCTAGGAAACCTTGTTGACTACAAGAACATTTTCCTAAGTGTCCTAGAAATTCTCCAACATAAGGAAACATTATTTCCAAAAAAAAATTGTTTTGAAAATGATAGAGATTGAATGTGATAGAGAGATAATATGATTAAAATCAGTACTTTTAAAAAAATTATGTTTTTAAAAATGACTTACTAATGTAGTGCATGAAAATATATTAAATAATTCTTTGTAATTTGACCTCTCCCTAAACTTGACCTAGTCCTAGGAAGCTTGTTGACCACAAGTACTCTTCCTCCATGTCTTTAGGGTTTAGTTTAGATCAAAGGAATTATCTAATAATTTCAAAACAACTAATTACCAAAAAAACTTTTTAGAAGTTCTTTTTTTGACTCAGACTCCCCCCAAATTTGACACATCCTAGGAGTCTTTGTAGATCATGAAGTGGACCTTCCTCTGTCTCTTTAGGGTTTATCAAATCGAATGAGACATAGGGACAATTTTAGAATGTATTTTGAAATTTTGAAACATATTTAAAAATGAAGGTAATTTATCATACATAGTTTTCGAAAAACATAAGTAGCAGTATTTAAAGCACAGTTTTCGAAAACAATTTTAAAAGGCAGTGATTTTTCAAGAACAATTTTTAAAAGACATTTTAAAAGATAGTGATTTTTCAATTATAATTTTTGAAAGAATAAACCACTCCCCCTGTACCCGACACCGTTTGACTCTATCTAAGTTCCTTAAGAGACTTTAGTGTTGACCTAAGAGGCTTGTGTCTAATTGTGTAGGTCAAACAATTTTTCAAAAGGATATAATTTTGAAAATTTATCATATATAATCAACTAGACAAACATGAATTCCATAAAAAGATTATTATGTTGAAGCACTATTTTGAAAATATATTTTTAAAAAAATATTCTAAGAATTTTGAAAATAGTTTTAAAAAATATTCTTCAATTTAATAGTCCTTAACATCTCACCCATTCTAGATGTCTCAATACAACAAGCATGGTTGCCTTATGAGATGCTTGAATCATTTTTCTTAATTCATTTTTAAATCTAAGATTTAATTGAAACTTGTGTTAGATTCAAATTTATCAAGTAGTAAAGTGAATTTGATTTTCGGTAATCAGCTTCTAGGTCTTGGCGAGGCACAAGGGCTTCATTGGTCGTAGCCTTATTGCATCATCAACCCTTTCCTTGACAAAGCCTTTTATCAAAAATTCATTTTCAAATTACTTCCTGAAAAATTTTGTTCAAACTAGCTTAGGTTTTGGATCGGTAGCTTCGGCTAGTTCCACCAGACTAAACAGATCAAGTATAATATACTTGTGTAATGCTCAAAAATTCTTAAAACTAATTTTAGATATATCCTAGAATTAATTCTGAATTTATGGATATTTTTATAGAATTTTTTGATGGACAAATAAGGCAAAAAGGAATAAAAATAGAATGCGCGGTAAAAAAGCATAAATGGGGTTTAACCCCTAAACCTTTACCTTGAGAGGAGAATATGCTTACCATGTGGGATAAGTTTGATTTAGTTGGAATAAATTAGAGGGAAAGATAGATAAGGTGAAATTAGTTAAATTTTTCCATAAATATAAAAGGGAAACTTAAGGGTTTTTAGGTTTATTCTTTCCCTCATCTTCTCACCGCCGACTCTCTCTCTCTCTCATGATTTTCCTCTCCCGCTCTCTCAAGTCTTTCTCTCCCTCACTCATGGCAAACAAGGAGGAGGTCTAAGGTCTTGTGTTCGGTGGATTCAAGAAGGAGGACGCGCTAGGGGATCGTCTCAAGGAGTAGTTCGTCATTAGAACCTCTCCAAGACTCCAAGGACCTTCCCTCTCCCTAAACCCTACGCCTAGCATTGTAAGAACAAGCACAGGATGTAAGTATCCCTCACCAGCAGTATAAGTAGCTTCGTTTGTATGATTGATTGTTCTAGTTTATCTAATTGCAATTTTATGCTCATATGTGTAGATTAACTTCCTCTACCGATTTTAAGGGCACCACTAGATGGGCTGGATGTGCTTCCCCCTTTAGTTTGGGGTTTAGACGCACCGTCGAGTGCCTAGGAAGTGTTCTTAAATGAAAAAGGGGAGTTTTTAGGCACGCAAGGTGCTCGAGAAAATGTTAAGAAGCTCTAATATGAGTGTTTGCATGTTATGAAGTTAGCTACCCTTGCTTTGTGTTTACGGACCCTAGTTCGTCCATTGGGTGGGCTCCTAGATCGCCCCTAGGCTCTAGATCGCCTAGTAGATGCAAGGTTAAAGAAAAGAATATTTATGAAAGTATTTTACTTTTTATGGCATGTGCTTGGACTCTAGTTCGTCCATGGGTGGGCTCCTAGTTGCCCCTAGGCTCCTAGTTTGCCTAGTAGTAATACCCTAATGGGTTCGGGATTAGCTACCTCGGATCTATTTAGGGATGTGCGCATTAGCAGCACATTGCCGGGCCCACAGCAGCATGATTATTATTTTCACTTATTATATGTATAAGTATCAAAAGTTCAGTAATAGCTTTAAGTGAAACCAGTTTTAAGATCATGCTTAGTTCAGTCAGATTCTATGAATGCTATATGAATTTTGTTATAAGAATATGATTTAATTCATGTGCTTAGTATGATGAGTATGCCATGATATTTATTTAGATTATATGTTTCAGCAAGAATGAATTACAAGCATGATATGTTTTTCCTACATGTGTTTTTAAAAGCATGAGTTTCGAGATATGCATTGTTTTGTGAGTAGGATGGTACTTACTAAGCTTTATGCTTATAGTTTCATTTTTCCTTATACTGCAGATAAATGCAAAGGAAAAGTAGAGTAGCGGAAGCGACAGGGATGATGGTGGAGTGTGTGATGGTGGAAACTTGGAATGAAAGAACCTTGGGAACTTGCATTCAGAGGACATGTTATTAAGAATGTTAAATGAATTAGTTCTGTAACGCCTGCCCTTATATCTACTCTCGGGGCGGGGTTACGTACTAGTAATCCATTCATATAATAAAAATTTAACATATAATAATTGTAAGTGCGCAAGGACTAAGTGCTAAGCATGCTAGTCAATACATGTCAATCACATGTCATGCTTGATCAAAAGTTATTCTATAAAATGATAGGTTCACATATTATTTCAAGCTCACAACCTAACTAAACAAAATCAAGTATATGAGAATTCTAAGTGTAATCATTATCATGCAATATCAAACCTAATTACTAAAATTCATTTTTTTGAAGAAAATGTTATCATAAACATAGTAATGTAGATATAAAGATCTTTCTTTCCCGAGCCACCACCCCACCTAATATGATGCAAGTGATCACAGATCTGCAGCGTCAGGTCACTGAACAACAGCAGATAATAAACACTCTGATGACCCAGCAGGGGAACACTGCAACCCCGCAGGGAAGTCAGAATGCGATACCTACTGAGCCTCCAACTGCACAGGCACCCTCGGACACTCCGATCCGAGGAGTCCGACAGGAGGCCTATCTAATTCAGTGGCAGAGACTGAAGCCGGAAAAGTTCTCTGGCACCTGCGAGCCCTGGGACGCCCAGGCCTGGCTCAAGATAGTTGAGAGCATAGTGGAATTATTAGACTGGCCCGAGCATGAGAAAATTTAATGTGTCTCGTTCTGCCTCACTGGTGACGCCAGGATGTGGTGGGAACGGATAAAAGCTAGTCAGATAATTATTTACAGTCAGTATGTTACTGCTTTATTTGACACTAGGGCAACACATTCGTTTATCTCTATGAAACATGCCAAAAGAAATGATATGTCACTGCAAGTTTTAGACTGTAAATTTCTGACAACACTGCCCTCGGGTGAGGTGATGCCCCCTCTACCTAAATGTTACGTGCCGCACTGATCAGAATCGCAGATAGGGAACTCTACTGCGACCTGATAGTGCTTGATATGCCAGATTATGATGTGATATTGGGCATGGATTTCTTGAACAAATACGGCGCCTCTATCGAGTGCCGTAAACGAAAGGTTATCTTCCGACCTGAGGCGGGAATTCTATTTGAATTTATCGGAGAGCCGAAGAAGAGGACAAGCAAATTCTTATCGGCTCTGAAAACAAGGAAGATGTTAGAAAATGGATGCTCTGGGTTTCTAGCTCATGTGGTTGATACCAGTCCTACAGAGGGCCCGAAGCTAGAAGACGTCAAAGTCGTATGCAATTACCCAGAAAATTAAAGGAATTACAGGGACAGTTACAGGAGCTGCTTGACAAGGGACTCATCCGCCCTAGTCATTCTCCCTAGAGAGCTCCCGTACTGTTCATGAAAAAGAAGGATGGGTCGATGCGAATGTGTATCGACTATCGAGCGCTGAACAATGTGACTATAAAGAACAGGTACCCTCTACCCAGGATAGATGATCTGTTCGATCAACTGAAGGGAGCCACGGTTTTCTCTAAAATTGACCTGAGATCGGGTTATCACCAAGTCAGGGTGAAAAAGGAGGATATACCGAAGACGGCTTTTCGAACCAGATACGGACATTATGAGTTCGTAGTTATGCCATTTAGAGTTACCAATGCTCCAGCTATGTTTATGGACTTAATGAATCGGGTATTCTCGGCATTCCTCGACAGATTTGTGATCGTCTTTATCGACGATATCCTTATATATTCGAGAACTCCCGAAGAACATGCTGAACACCTGAGTATAGTACTACAGATTCTTCAGAAGGAACAACTGTATGCTAAATATTCCAAATGCGAGTTCTGGCTCGATCAAGTATCATTTTGGGACATGTTATCTCCAAGGAAGGAGTAATGGTGGACCCAATTAAAATCGAAGCTGTGAGTAACTGGACAAGACCCAAGAATGCCAGTGAAGTCCGAAGTTTCCTCGGGCTAGCAGGCTATTACAGAAAATTCGTAGAGAACTTCTCTCGGATAGCAGCCCCTATGACAGCTCTTACAAAGAAAGACAAGAAATATGTATGGACCGAGGAATGTGAGAAGAGCTTTACTGAACTGAAAAGGATGCTAACTAGCGCTCCAATATTGACTCTTCCAGAGAGCGATATGGGTTTCGATATGTACAGCGACGCATCCAAACTTGGACTCGGAGCTGCACTTATGCAAAATGGGAAGGTAATTGCCTATGCCTCAAGGCAACTGAAGGAACATGAAACAAACTACCCCACCCATGACTTAGAGTTAGCAACGATGGTCTTTGCACTGAAAATATGGAGCCACTATCTATATGGAACCCAGTGTAAAGTTTATACAGATCACCAAAGTCTGCGATATTTCTTCACCCAGAAAGATCTGAATATGAGACAGCGCAGATGGCTGGAATTGGTCAAGGATTATGACTGTGAGATCCTGTATCATCCGGGAAAAGCCAACAAGGTAGCCGATGCTCTCAGTAGAAAATCATGTGCTGCCTTGATGTCTTTGTCGGCTTTGTCACAACCCTTAGGGGAAGAAATTATGAATTACGGGATTGAAATCATATCAGGACAACTGTCCACCCTGATGATTGCGCCGACATTGTTCGGCGATATTATGGAAAAGCAGAATCATGATCCGAATCTTCAGAGAATCAAGCAAGAGGTTCTCGAAGGCAAGGACGATGGATTTAGGATCTCGGACAGCGGAGTTTTATATCTTTGGGATCGATTATGCGTTCCCAACGACTCCGATTTACGGACCAGAATCCTTAAGGAAGCTCACGGAACACCTTATGCGATGCATCCTGGGTCTACCAAGATGTATCAAGATCTGAAGAGCAAGTTTTGGTGGTCCGGTATGAAGCGAGATGTAGCCCACTATGTCAATATGTGTTTGACCTGCCAGAGGGTCAAAGAAGAACACCAGAGGCCTGGAGGAGTTTTGCAACCCCTGTCTATCCCCGAGTGGAAATGGGAAGACATCTCCATGGATTTCATCACTGGGCTGCCTAGAACGACGAATGGATATGATGGTATATGGGTGATTGTGGACAGACTCACCAAGTCTGCCCATTTTCTGGCTATCAGGATGACCCACCCAGTAGAGCAGTTGGCTCAACTGTACGTCAAGGAAATTATCCGACTGCACGGGGTTCCCAAGACCATTATCTCTGATAGGGATGGTCGATTTACTTCAGATTTTTGGGGACATGTACAGAAGGCTCTCGGCACGAAGTTGAAATTCAGTACAGCCTTTCATCCCTAGACTGACGGGCAGACTGAAAGAGTAAACCAGATATTAGAGGACATGTTACGAGCTTGTGCCTTGGATTTCAAGGGAAGCTAGTGTCGATACCTGAGCCTGGCAGAGTTTGCTTATAACAACAGTTATCAGGCTACTATTGGGATGGCACCGTACGAAGCACTATACGGAAGGAAATGCAGATCTCCTATATGCTGGCTTGAGAGTGGTGAAAAGAAGGAGATGGGACTCCAGACTGATATTATAGATGAAACCACTCAGGCTATAAAGAATATTCGCCAGAGAATAGAGACTGCTCAGAGTCGGCAGAAAAGCTACGCTGATAAGCGACGCAGACCACTAGAGTTTGAGGTTGGGGATTCAGTATTCCTTAAGGTGGCCCCTATGAAAGGGCTGATGAGATTCGGGAAGAGAGGGAAACTGAGTCCGAGATATGTGGGACCGTATCAGATCCTGAAACGGGTAGGCAAAGTGGCCTACGAACTGGAGTTACCGCCAGAAATGTCGGCTATCCACAATGTCTTCCATGTATCAATGCTCAGGAAATGTACCTCTGATGTGAATCAAATGATAGAGCCCCAACCAGTACAAGACCAAGAGAACCTAAGTTCCGAACGCCGACCTATTCAAATCCTAGATCGGGAAGTCAAAAAGCTAAGGAACAAGGAAGTACCCTTAGTAAAGGTTCTGTGGCGGAACGAACAAGTCGAAGAAGCCACATGGGAATGAGAGGAGGCAATACGATTAAAGTATCCGGAATTATTTTAAAGTTTGGGATGAACTTTTTATAAGGTATGGAGGATTGTAACACCCCAAAATTTTCCCATATGAAATATTATGAATTCATGGAACATTATTATTATGAAATTTCATGATGGGCTTGGCTTAATGGGCTTGGATGTGGATTAGTGCAAAATGTGATAAAAAGAAAATGTAGAAAGGAGGAAGCAAGGATTGAACCTTGAACCTCCTAGTTGCACTAACAATGTCTTAACCATTGCACCAAGCCATGTTTCATGTTGAGAGAATAAGAAACATGCTTGTTAAAGCTAGGGAAGTGAATAGACATGTCCCTTCATGAGAAGAGTATAAATAAGAGAGGGAGAAAGAAGTTACATTTCTTCTTCTTCTTCCCCACTTCAATTTTCGAAAACCTAGAGCCCTTCTTCCCCCTTTTTCATTTTCGAAAAGTGCACCCTAGGGTTCTAACCCTAGGGAATTGGAAGGAAGAGGAACCATTCAAGGATCTTGCCCCCTACTAGGGCCAAGAGTGCTAGAGAAGTCTAACAAGGGAAATTCTCACCTCTCCTTCAACCAAGGGTACCCTAAGGAGTAAAAGAAGGAGAAATTCAAGCGAAAGGATGTAAGTATCCCCTCGCCTGCAGTGTTATGGTTATTGTATGAGTTCTTCTCCTTGTAGTTTTCGAAAATGGGGATCTTTCCCCTTTAGTGAGTTTCGGCCACCCCCTTAGAGGAGGCCTTGGTTACTTCTTGTTACATGAGTAAACCCTTGGAACTTAGGGTATATGTATATGTTGTTTCCTTCATAATGTTATGAACAAAATTTTGGGTTTCACCCTTGAGTAGGTTTCAGCCACCCCCAAGGGGGAGACTTTGGTTACTCCTTGATGCATGAGAAGACCCCTTGGAATTTAGGGTATACTTATATGTTGTTTTCCCTACATGTTGTGATGACAAAAATTAGGGTTGAACCCCCTATAAGGTTTCGGCCAAAACATGAAGTAAAGAGGGTTTAGGGTTGTATGGTTTCCTATGATGTATCCATGTTTAGTAGTGTAGACAAAGTGTTTGTGAAAATGTTTGTGTGAAACCTAAGTTCAAGAACCCTAGTTTCCCCTACCCTTGACTCTCGGCCAACCCTAGAAAAATTAGGGTTTAGGGTGCATGATTATCCTAGGATGTATTCTAGGCTTAATATGTTGCATGAAATGTATGTGAAGGTTAAACTACCCTACGAGACATGATTATGTGTAGTAAGATGATATGTATATGCATGTGATGTCTAAATGAAATGCTTGATCTGGAAATCTTAAGGTTCCCTAGTATGTGATATTCGGCCAAGGCATGAACATTAGGGATTGTGAAGGTGAAACTACCCTACGAGACATGATTATGTTTAGTAAGATAATATGTATATGCATGTGATGTTTAAATGGAATACTTGATTGGAAATCTTAATTTCCCCTAGCATGATTTTCGGCCAAGGCATGATATATTGGGTTTGTGAAAGTTGATTACCCCATGATGTATGCTATGCTTAGTATGATACATGATGTATATATATATGATGTTTGTATGGGATGTTTGATGTCAAAAACCTAAGCTACCTCTACCCTTGACTTTCGGCCAAAACCTTAGGTTTAGGGTTAAGAAGAACTCAATTAACTCATGAAGCATGCTACCACTTCCTATGATATGAATATGATTTATGTGACCAATCTTGTCATATATAAGTATGTGTAAGTGGTTGAAATATGAGGTATGTATGAGCATGTTAATATAGCCCATGGGGCACCCTTTATGAATTGCATGTGATGTGTATGATAAAATGCTTGAAAGGATACTCCACTAAGTATGGGATCAAGAGCACCCCTTATGTTGTGTGGTGTGTCCCTACGGGATCATGAGCACCCTTGAAGAGTGGTGTGTCCCTTAAGAGTGGATTTGGAGTACTCCTTAGCATATATGTAAAAGCATGATAAGTATTTTACTTTGGATGTTGTGTACCCGACTCGGAAGGGGGTCGTTAAACAAATCCGGGGTGCATGTTAACGTAAGGTCATGGCTCCGGTAGGACGGAAGGGTCCTGCTCTAATTGGTTGGTGGCTCGCTACCCCAATTCATTAGGGAACGCACAATATGTGATCTGCGCAATATGTGGTACACAACAGGACCCTATATGATATGAATGTATTTTTAAGTAATACCTTTATGAAATTGTTTTGAAAACATTCATTGAAAACATTTATTATATGTGAAGGGTATGCTTAAGGTACTGTAACGCCCGACCTTATATCTACCCTTAAGGCGGGGTTACGGGTCCATACATTCATATCATATTGTCATGTTAAGCATGTATAACCAGTAGAAAACAATTATAATACAAGAAGTGTAGTAAGCAGGCTTATTAAAGACTAATTTACCAAGCATGGTTTTTCTTTCATATCATCCATGCAATTACAACATAATAGAGAGAGATCATTTAACTTCATAATTTACTGATCTGAACATGGTTTGCACAAGATAGAACATAGGAATATAGCAAGAGTTATCTAGTCTTAGACACATGCAAGAGGAGCATTCATAAGCAACAGGAAATAGTAAATATCTAGCATTTTACTTAGCATGCATACTACAAGAATTAGACATTAATGATAGTGTTATCTAACATGACATAGGTTCCATATCTCTAACTTAATCAATAGTAGAGTAGTCATAATCATCACACATTCAGAGTATAGTAATACAATCTCAATCTTTTATTGGAAGCAGTTTAGATTCTAGACAAAAATAAGGTAGATAAGAATCTTTCGTCCTTTCCCGTGCCATCACCACACACATCCTCTAGCTTTCCCTCTGCCTCTTCCTTTAGTTCAAGTATTTCTTACCGCTATCTGCAGCATAAGAAAAACAACATGAACTAGTAAGCAAAACATGCCTAGTAAGAATCCGGGCCTACTCGCAAAAACCATATCGATAGATCATATCATGTACTCAGTAATCAAGATAGAACAAGATTATAAGCATTATAAGCATCTCATCAAGCATCATAAACATCTCATCAGGCATCATAAATATCTCATCAAGCATCATAAACATCACATCAGATATCTCTAAGTACTTTACAGAACAAGATTATCACATGATGAGAAAATGTTTTTCAAAAGGTTCCATAAAGGTAAGTACTTAAAAATATCATATCATCATCTCGGGCCCAGTTGTAGTACCACATCAAGCGCGTTCCCTAATAAATTAGGGTAGCGAGCCACCAATCTAATTAGGGCAGGACCCTTCCGTCCTACCAATGCCATGACCTTCAGTTAACATGCACATTGGATTTGTTTAACGACCCCCTTCCGAGTCGGGTACACAACTTTCAAAGTAAAGTAATTTATCATGCAATTACTCATATATGTATATGCCTAAAGGTACTCCAAATCACATCTTAAAGGGACACACCACTCATCAAGGGTGCTCTTGATCCCCTAGGGACACACCACACATTCGGGTGCTCTTGATCCCAGTTTCAATAGAGTTTCCCTTTTTAAGCATATTATCAAACACATCATATTCATGTCATAAGAGTGCCCCATGGGCTATAAGGCATGCTTTTATACCTAACAAGATAGGTCACATAATTTATACACACTTCATATAAGTGATAGCATGCTTCATGATTTTACTAAGTGCTTCCCAACCCTAGGACTAGGGTTGGCCGAAAGTTACAAGTAAGGGAATTTCCCTTTTTTTTCAATCAAGCATTCATTCAAGCATTTCTACAACACCTCAAGTGCACTTCATGTTAAAAATTGAACATGGTTTATACTTCAAAGTGAGGTTAGCTTCCACTAACCCTAATTTACAAGGGGTGGCCGAAACTTATAGGATGGCTAGGCTAGGTTTTTGACATCCAAACTTCACACAAACATTTACACAAACACTTCATCTACACTACTAATCATGGGAACATAATAGGATATCAAGCAACCCAAAAAACCCTAGCCTTCCTCCTCTTGGCCGAAACTTTGTAGGGTACCAAACCCTAATTTTTGTCCTTCCAAAAATTTGGAAACATCACATATGAGTATACCCTAAGTCTTAAGGGTTATTTTCATGTATTGAAAAGTTGCCACACACATCCCTTAGGAAGTGGCCGAAACCCATACAAGGACAAACCCTAGGTTTTGTTCTTGACACCATGAAGAAAAATCCATCTACATGTATACCCTAAGTCTCAAGGTCTTCCCATGCATCAAGGAAGGAACCAAAGCCTCCCTTGAGGGTGTTGGCCGAAAGTTTACAAGAAGGAAAACACCAAATTCAAAATCAATCAAAGCATGGCAATCACACAATAACGATTACACTGCAGGCGAGAGGACACTTACATCCTACCGTTGGAATTTCACCTTCTCTTAAACCGTAGGGTACCCTACACTTGAAGGGTACGTGACAATCCTTTTCTTCCAAATTTCCTCTAGGGTTCCTTGGACTTGGTAGAGGACAATGGCACTTGGACTTCCCTTCTTGCAATTGCCCTAGGGTTAGAACCCTAGGGTTGGAATTTCGAAAATGGAAAAGAGAAGAGGAAGAAGATGATTTCGGTGGGGAGAAGTGAGAAAGAAGAAGAGGAAGTTACTCTAACTTCTCATTCCCCTATTTATACTTTTCTCATGAAAAGACATGTCTCTTCACTTCCCTAGCTTTTAACAAGCATGTTCCTTATTCCTTCTACATGAAATATTGCTTGGTTCATTGGTTATGACATGGTGAGTGCAACTAGGAGGTTCAAGGTTCAATCCTTGCTTTCTCCTTTTTATCACATTTTGCACTAATCCATATCAAAGCCCATTAAACCAAGCCCATCATGAAATTTCATAATATTAATAATATTTCATGGATTCATAATATTCCATAATATCCCATAAATATTATTTCATAATATTTTTAATATTTCATATTCATGAATCCATAATATTTCATGATAATATTTCATGAATTCCATAATATTTCATGATAATATTTCATGATTTTCCATAATAATATTTCATGATATTTCATAACATTCTATATGGGAAAATTTTAGGGCGTTACAATCCTACACATCTTATAAAAAGTTCGTCCCGAACTTTAAACAATTCCCAGGTACTCAAATTGTAAAAATTGGGGTGTTACAATCCTACGCACCTTATAAAAAGTTCGTCCCGAACTTTAAAACAGTTCCGGATACTTTAATCGTATTGCCTCTTCTCGTTCCCAGGTGGATTCTTCGAATTGTTCATTCCGCCACAGAACCTTTACTAAGGGTATTCCCTTGTTCCTTAGCCTTTTGACTTCCCGATCGAGGATCTGGATTGGGCGGCGTTCGGAACTAAGGCTCTCCTGTTCTTGCACTGGTGGGGGTTCTATCATTTGACTCGCATCAGGGGTACACTTCTTGAGCATCGACACATGGAAGACGTTGTGGATAGCCGCCATTTCTGGCGGTAGCTCCAGCTCGTAGGCCACCTTGCCTACTCGTCTCAAAATCTGGTAGGGTCCCACGTATCGCGGACTCAGTTTCCCCTTCTTTCCGAATCTCATCACCCCTTTCATAGGGGCTACCTTCAGGAATACCGAATCCCCAACCTCGAACTCAAGTGGTCGACGTCGTTTATCAGCGTAGCTCTTTTGCCGACTCTGAGCAGTCTCTATCCTCTGGCAGATATTCTTTATAGCCTGAGTGGTCTCATCAATAATATCGGTCTGGAGTCCCATCTCCCTCTTTTCACCACTCTCATGCCAGCATAAAGGAGATCTACATTTTCTTCCGTACAGTGCTTCGTACGGTGCCATCCCGATAGTAGCCTGATAATTGTTGTTATAAGCAAACTCTGCCAGGCTCAGGTATCGACACCAGCTTCCCTTGAAGTCTAAGGTGCAAGCTCGTAACATATCCTCTAGTATCTAGTTTACTCGTTCAGTCTGCCCGTCAGTCTGGGGGTGAAAGGCTATACTGAACTTCAGCTTCGTGCCAAGGGCCTTCTGCACGTGTCCCCAAAAATCAGAAGTAAATCGACAATCTCGGTCAGAGACGATGGTCTTGGGAATCCCGTGTAATCGGACAATCTCCTTGACGTACAGTTGAGCCAGCTGCTCAACCGAATAAGTCATCCGGATAGCCAGAAAATGTGCGGACTTGGTCAGTCGGTCCACAATAACCCATATACTATCATATCCATTCGTAGTCCGAGGCAGCCCTGATATGAAATCCATAGATATGTCCTCCCATTTCCACTCGGGAATAGGTAGAGGCTGCAGAACTCCCCCAGGTCTCTGGTGTTCTGCTTTGACCCTCTGGCAGGTCAAACACATGCTGATATAATGGGCTACATCTTTCTTCATGCCGGACCACCAAAATTTGCCCTTCAGATCTTGATACACTTGGTAGACCCAGGATGCATCACATAAGGTGTGCCGTGAGCTTCCTCGAGTATCCTCGTCCGTAAGTCGGAGTCGTCGGGAACGCATAATCGTTCCCGGAGATATAAAACTCCGCTCTCGGAAATCCGGAATCCATCGTCCTTGCCTTCAAGAACCTCTTGCTTGATTCTCTGAAGACTCGGATCAAGATTCTGCTTCTCCAGAATACCATCAAATAATGTCGGCGCAATCTGTAGGGTAGAAAGCTGTCCCGATATAATCTCGATTCCGAAATCCATAATCTCTTCCCCTAAGGGTCGTGACAAAGCTGATAAAGACAACAATGCAGCACAAGATTTTCTACTGAGAGCATCCGCTACCTTGTTGGCTTTTCCCGGATGGTACAAGATCTTACAATCGTAGTCCTTGACCAACTCGAGCCATCGGCGTTGTCGCATATTCAGGTCTTTCTGGGTGAAGAAATACCGCAGACTCTGGTGATCGGTAAAGACCTTGCACTGAGTGCCATATAAATAATGCCTCCATGTTTTCAGCGCAAAGACCACCGCTGCTAATTCCAAATCATGGGTAGGATAATTCTTTTCATGTTCCTTTAATTGTCTAGAGGCGTAGGCAATCACCTTCCCATTCTGCATAAGCACAGCTCCGAGTCCCAGTTTGGACGCGTCGCTATACATATCGAAACCCATATCACTCTCGGGAAGAGTCAATATAGGAGCGCTAGTCAGCCTCCTTTTCAATTCAGAGAAGCTCTTCTCACATTCCTCGGTCCATAAATATTTCTTATCCTTCTTTGTAAGAGCTGTCATAGGGGCTGCAATCCGAGAGAAGTTCTCTACGAATTTTCTGTAGTAACCTGCTAACCCCAGAAAACTTCTGACCTCGCTGGCATTCTTGGGTCTGGACCAGTTACTTACGGCCTCAATTTTGATTGGGTCGACCATCACTCCGTCCTTGGAGATAACATGTCCCAAGAATGATACTTGGTTCAGCCAGAACTCACATTTCGAAAATTTAGCATACAGTTGTTCCTTCTGAAGAATCTGTAATACTATACTCAGGTGCTCCGCATGCTCTTCGGAAGTCCTCGAATAAATAAGGATGTCGTCGATGAAGACGATCACAAATCTGTCGAGAAATGCCGAGAAAATCCGATTCATAAGGTCCATGAATATTGCCGGAGCATTAGTAACTCCAAACGGCATCACTACGAACTCATAATGTCCGTATCTCGTCCGGAAAGCAGTTTTGGGTATATCCTCATTTTTCACCCGGACTTGGTGATAACCAGACCTCAGATCGATCTTAGAGAAAACCGTAGCTCCCTTTAACTGATCGAACAGGTCATCTATCCTGGGTAGAGGGTACCTGTTCTTTATGGTCACATTGTTTAATGCCCGATAGTCGATACACATACGCATCGACCCGTCCCTCCGTGTCGCATGATCAATATTGGATAATTGAGATTTTATTTATTATATCAACCGAAATTTATTTTATTCATTCTTATAAGTCTACATACAAACTAGTCCACTCAGTGAGCGAGATGGGCTGCCGTGATGCCCAACATAAAGAATAACAAAGCGACACCTACTATCTCCTCGCTCATCACCCTCTGGCCCACCTCAGGATCCTCAACTGTCCCCATCGGGTCCTCATCTCAATCTCGAGAATCTCCTCGTCCGCTTCAAGGTCTTCCTCGAACATCTCCAGCAGCTCTGGATTCTCCTCGAAGAGTTCGGGGTCCTCCCCGAAGGGCTCGGGGTCCTCCTCGAACGGCTCGGGGTCCTCCTCGAAGGGCTCGGGGTCCTCCTCGAAGGGCTCGGGATCCTCCTCGAAGGGCTCGGGATCCTCCTCGAAGGGCTCAGGATCCTCCTCGACCGGCTCGGGATCCTCCTCAAAGGGCTCAGGATCCTCCTCAACTGGCTCAGGGTCCTCCTCAGACGGCTCGGAGTCCTCCTCGGACGACTCGGGGTCCTCCTCTGAGTCTCCCAGATCTGCTGGGAACTCATGGCGGAGGAGCTGCCTGCACAACTCCGTATAGGGGATACGGCATCTGTGCTGTCCCCAGATCTGATGCGCCACCTCTCTTGCCCGGTTGGGCAAGGAACGAAGTAAAGCTCCAATCCTATGATCGTCCGTGGCTGGAAACCCTTCCCGCTCCAGCTTCCAGAAGAGCCGATCCAAGAATCCTATGGTGTCTTGAATTCCCCTAGTCGGCCAATACCTAACTGCCTCTATCTGCTCCAGCAGCTCGCGGCATCTCTCAGGGTAGTCCTCCTGCAACATCTGGAATTGGAAAAAATGACATGGTTAGTACAAAACCATTCCTTTCTCAATTCGCAAATATATACAGAGGAAAACACACACCTAATCGGTGTAGTTTACCCTGGTGATTACTATATGTAACCACTCTCTTACCCCAAATTCTAGATTATGAATAAATGCATATATGTTCACATATTTTACGATTTCTAGTCATTGACTATCATACAGGTGAAAATTGACTACATAAGTTATAATTCTACCTTTACTTGTTATGCAAGTATTAATCATCTCCATATAGTTGTACTGTACATGAAATAAATAAAGTAAGGCGAGTTAGGATTTCTTACTTGGAAGCGGCAGGAGGAAGCTTGATGTGTGTGTGGTGGAGGGGAAACTGCTCTGATACCAACTTGTAACGCCCGACCTTATATCTACCCTTAAGGCGGGGTTACGGGTCCATACATTCATATCATATTTCATGTTAAGCATGTATAACAGTAGAAAACAATTATAATACAAGAAGTGTAGTAAGCAGGCTTATTAAAGACTAATTTACCAAGCAAGGTTTTTCTTTCATATCATCCATGCAATTACAACATAATAGAGAGAGATCATTTAACTTCATAATTTACTGATCTGAACATGGTTTGCACAAGATAGAACATAGGAATATAGCAAGAGTTATCTAGTCTTAGACACATGCAAGAGAAGCATTCATAAGCAACAGGAAATAGTAAATATCTAGCATTTTACTTAGCATGCATACTACAAGAATTAGACATTAATGATAGTGTTATCTAACATGACATAGGTTCCATATCTTTAACTTAATCAACAGTAGAGTAGTCATAATCATCACACATTCAGAGTATAGTAATACAATTTCAATCTTTTATTGGAAGCAGTTTAGATTCTAGACAAAAATAAGGTAGATAAGAATCTTTCGTCCTTTCCCGAGCCATCACCACACACATCCTCTAGCTTTCCCTCTGCCTCTTCCTTTAGTTCAGGTATTTCTTACCGCTATCTGCAGCATAAGAAAAACAACATGAACTAGTAAGCAAAACATGCTTAGTAAGAATCCGGGCCTACTCGCAAAACCATATCGATACATCATATCATGTACTCAGTAATCAAGATAGAACAAGATTATAAGCATCATAAGCATCTCATCAAGCATCATAAACATCTCATCAAGCATCATAAACATCTCATCAAGCATCATAAACATCACATCAGTTATCTCTAAGTACTTTACAGAACAAGATTATCACATGATGAGAAAATGTTTTTCAAAAGGTTCCATAAAGGTAAGTACTTAAAAATATCATATCATCATCTCGGGCCCAGTTGTAGTACCACATCAAGCGCGTTCCCTAATAAATTGGGGTAGCGAGCCACCAATCTAATTAGGGCAGGACCCTTCCGTCCTACCAATGCCATGACCTTCAGTTAACATGCACATTGGATTTGTTTAACGACCCCCTTCCGAGTCGGGTACACAACTTTCAAAGTAAAGTAATTTATCATGCAATTACTCATATATGTATATGCCTAAAGGTACTCCAAATCACATCTTAAAGGGACACACCACTCATCAAGGGTGCTCTTGATCCCCTAGGGACACACCACACATTCGGGTGCTCTTGATCCCAGTTTCAATAGAGTTCCCTTTTTAAGCATATTATCAAACACATCATATTCATGTCATAAGAGTGCCCCATGGGCTATAAGGCATGCTTTTATACCTAACAAGATAGGTCACATAATTATACACACTTCATATAAGTGATAGCATGCTTCATGATTTTACTAAGTGCTTCCCAACCCTAGGACTAGGGTTGGCCGAAAGTTACAAGTAAGGGAATTTCCCTTTTTTTTCAATCAAGCATTCATTCAAGCATTTCTACAACACCTAAAGTGCACTTCATGATAACAATTGAACATGGTTTATACTTCAAAGTGAGGTTAGCTTCCACTAACCCTAATTTACAAGGGGTGGCCGAAACTTATGGATGGCTAGGCTAGGTTTTGACATCCAAACTTCACACAAACATTTACACAAACACTTCATCTACACTACTAATCATGGGAACATAATAGGATATCAAGCAACCCAAAAACCCTAGCCTTCCTCCTCTTGGCCGAAACTTTGTAGGGTACCAAACCCTAATTTTTGTCCTTCCAAAAATTTGGAAACATCACATATGAGTATACCCTAAGTCTTAAGGGTTATTTCATGTATTGAAAAGTTGCCACACACATCCCTTAGGAAGTGGCCGAAACCCATACAAGGACAAACCCTAGGTTTTGTTCTTGACACATGAAGAAAAATCCATCTACATGTATACCCTAAGTCTCAAGGTCTTCCCATGCATCAAGGAAGGAACCAAAGCCTCCTTGAGGGTGTTGGCCGAAAGTTTACAAGAAGGAAAACACCAAATTCAAAATCAATCAAAGCATGGCAATCACACAATAACGATTACACTGCAGGCGAGAGGACACTTACATCCTACCGTTTGAATTTCACCTTCTCTTAAACCGTAGGGTACCCTACACTTGAAGGGTACGTGACAATCCTTTTCTTCCAAATTTCCTCTAGGGTTCCTTGGACTTGGTAGAGGACAATGGCACTTGGACTTCCCTTCTTGCAATTGCCCTAGGGTTAGAACCCTAGGGTTGGAATTTCGAAAATGGAAAAGAGAAGAGGAAGAAGATGATTTCGGTGGGGAGAAGTGAGAAAGAAGAAGAGGAAGTTACTCTAACTTCTCATTCCCCTATTTATACTTTTCTCATGAAAAGACATGTCTCTTCACTTCCCTAGCTTTTAACAAGCATGTTCCTTATTCCTTCTACATGAAATATTGCTTGGTTCATTGGTTATGACATGGTGAGTGCAACTAGGAGGTTCAAGGTTCAATCTTTGCTTCCTCCTTTTTATCACATTTTGCACTAATCCATATCAAAGCCCATTAAACCAAGCCCATCATGAAATTTCATAATATTAATAATATTTCATGGATTCATAATATTCCATAATATCTTATTTCATAATATTTTTAATATTTCATATTCATGAATCCATAATATTTCATGATCATATTTCATGAATTCCATAATATTTCATGATAATATTTCATGATTTTCCATAATAATATTTCATGAATTTCATGATATTTCATAACATTCTATATGGGAAAAATTAAGGGCGTTACAGGTACTTTATACTGCATGCTTAGAAACTAGGATGTTTAGTATGCTTTGATGAACTCATGCTTATGATTTATTATGTGTACATGTTGTATTCTTTCGTATGGATTTTGCGAGTAGGACAGGATCCTTACTAAGCATTTGTGCTTACTAGTTTATGTGTTGTCTTATGCTGCAGATAAGGGTAAGGAACACTTAAACTAAAGGAAGAGGCAGGAGGCTGAAGATGTGTGGGGTGGTGGCTCGGGAAAGAAAGATCTTTATATCTACATTACTATGTTTATGATAGCATTTTCTTCAAAAAACAAAATGAATGTTAGTAATTAGGTTTGATATTGCATGATAATGATTACACTTAGAATTCTCATATACTTGATTTTGTTTGGTTAAGTTGTGAGCTTGAAATAATATGTGAACCTATCATGTTATAGAATAACTTTTGATCAAGCATGACATGTGATTGACATGTATTGACTAGCATGCTTAGCACTTAGTCCTTGCGCACTTACAATTATTATATGTTAAATTTTTATTATATGAATGGATTACTAGTACGTAACCCCGCCCCGAGAGTAGATATAAGGGCGGGCGTTACAAGTTCCTTGTCATGTTTACTATTTTCCACATCTTAAGTACCTTTATCATGTTGAGTGATACATTCACGTGCATTTCTCTAGTTATACATTGACATGTTGTTAGCTTCTACATGTGATATGTTGGATGATACATTCCAAGTGCATATTAATTAGTAGTAAAATGAATGGTTTATGGCCATGGAACCATTTTTGATATTATAGTGCTACTATTGATGCATCTAGACTGAAACAATGCCTAGTTTTAGTAGCAAGTTGATACAAAGTTCATGTTTCTAATTTCATGCTTAGAAATGGTTAAAGTATGCTTTAATGTCATGGAAACATGTAGAATATGGCCTAGAATCATTGTATACCTGTTAGTAAACTTAAATCTGAGTTTGTGGGGGGTTTTTGGCACGAAGTGGGTTGACTTTGGCACGTTTCTGGAATTTGAATTTTCATATTTCAGAACTACCAGTCGACTGCGACAGATACCAGTCGACTGGTAGTCTGGGAACTCGACTGGGACCAGTAACAAAATCGTACAGAAGGCTTCGTCGCCTTGTGTAGTCGACTGATAGAATACCAGTCGACTGATGTCAGTTTATAACACAATGTGATGTAGAGTTGTTGGTTAGTGCTTCAGTCATCCAAGGCTAAGGTTGGATGATCAAATTCTGCCAAGCTAATAAAATTAAAGTTTTTGTTTTATTTTGGCTGGTTAGGATGATCAAATCCTGCCAAGCTAATAAAATTAAAGTTTTTGTTTTATTTTGGCTGGTTAGTACTTTCAACATGATTATGAATTGTTAATTCAGTAAATAGCGAAATAAATTTTATAAATTCTCCCAGTTGGTTTAGCTTAAGTGAAAACAAGGATCATAAATCAGTTAGATAGTCAGCCAATTAGTATTAGCGATCCGCCTTAAAGCCATAGTACCAGAAGGCGGGTCTTTACAACTTGACCTTATTAGAAGAGCTTTCCTAACGTACTATCATCTCACCTCCACCTAATACTAGGTTGTTCAAGTTTCAACTATTCTTTTTCCTATAGCCGTTCTAAATTATGCATATGATTAAACATGAATGACATGGCATAAATTTTAAGGAAATATCATATGCATGGCATGACAGTTATACATGAGTCACACAATTCAATTTGTTTTACATAAGTTTCCAATCATGTACCAAATTCCCAATTTGATATATGTCGTGTGAACCCGCGAATATGCCAACAAACTTTGACATATTTAATTTTATTAAATTTATTGTAGCGGTTTGGGTAAGATTTTATTTAATTTGAGTTTAAGTTATTAAAAGTTAAGTTAATTGAAACAAATTTGAAGTTAAATTAATTAATTGAAGTTAAATTAAGAGGGAATTAATTAATGTTGAATTAATTACGAATTATTAATTAAAGTTGGATTAATTACAATTTAAATAAAGTTAAATTGATTAATTATTTGAATTTGAATTAATTAAGATTTAATTAAAGTTAAATTGATTAATTATTTGAATTTGAATTAAGATTTAATTAACGTTAAACTGATTAATTATTTGAATTTGAATTAATTGATTAGAATTAATTTGAGTTTGAATTAATTAAGGATTTAATTGAATTAATTAAGAATTAATTTGAGTCTGAATTAATTAACGATTATTTGAATTTGTTTGTATTTGAATTAATTATGGTCTAATTGACTTAATTTGAATTAATTAAAACTTGAATAATTAAGGTTGAAATGATTAATTAATAGTTGTGGGTTTATGTTCATAATCTTCATTATTTCAAAAATTTCTGACTCATCCACTATTTCTTCTATATTTATCTTTTTAAAATTTTTCAATAATTCTGGTTTATTTGAATCTTTGTGATTTTTATTGACTATGGCCTTGATCTCAGAAAATTCCATCTCCTCCTCATCCTCAAAATCAAATCCTTCAACATAGGTGGAGTAATTTGGGCCACTGATTAATGTTTTGTAATAATCATTAACATTATCTATAATTAAATTATCATCTAAGAGAATTTCATCTCTATCATCCTTACGAATATTTTCAACAAAATCATTCTTAGCCTTAGAAATAATTTTAATAATTTCAGGATTATCTTCAGAAATAATTTCAGAATTATCTTCAGAAATATCTTCACTAATTTCAAAATTATTTTCAGAAATATCTTTAAGAATTTCAAAATTAATCTTAGGATTATCCTTAAGACTTTCAAATTTAATTTTAGGATTATCCTCAGAAATATTAGATTTGATTTCAAAATTATCTGATTTAATTACTAAATTATCTTCATGATTATCAGAGCTTTCATAATTCATTGAATTAATTCCAAAATTTACAGAATTAGAGTTTGCAGATTTATTTCCAGAATTTACTTTAGAAATTATCGAATTAACATTAAGGATTAAACTGTTGATTTCTGATATTTTAGCATTATCTAAATTTTCTAACTGGTCATGCAAAATATTAATTTGACTGTTCACAAAATTTAACTTTTTAGAAAAATTATCTAAATTATTTAGATAAGCTAGTGCTGGAATTTTAAAAATTTTTGGAACATAATTTGTACGTACCTTTGCCGGACATTTATTCTTGTAGTGCCCGTATTTTTCTCACTTGAAGCATTTGATGTGATCTTTGTTCCTCCGGCCTCCAGGTACTGATACTTTTGTTGCCGGTGAAGAACGAGTCTTATGAGTAGGGCACTGATTTTTATAGTGCCCTCTCTCCCTGCACGTGAAGCATATAATATGGAACTTAAAAACATACATTTAAAAAAAAATTGTACCTGATTCACCCCTGGGCTCCCACTCAACTCCTGGCGTCATTGCTTTATCGGCGGTTAGTCCGGTGAAGAGTGGTCTGGCTCTGATACCAATTGTAGGACCGGTGCCGTCGATAGAGGGGAGGTGAATATCGATCTTTAAAATTCTTCGTGGTAAATCGTAAAACCTTCGTTCATTCTGGGCACAGAGTTAGTAGCAGCGGAAAAACAATAGAAAGAACGAACAAAACAAAAGACAGTTTGCACGCGGGATTTACTTGGTTCCCAAGCCCCCAGGGTCACTACATCCAAGGCCTAAGCCCGGGAATGCCCGTCCACTATTGGTCTCCTTTCTGGACTTTCCGGAGGCAGAGAAACCCGTCTTACAGTGCAATAATTACAATCATAAATATAGTAAATTCAGTGCAGAATAATAAAAGCAAACCAAAAACAAAATGGTCGAAGACTCGGCCGATCTGGACCTTCGAAGTGCTGCGCAATTCCTCCTGGAGCCTCTCGGTCGTAGAGCCTCGTCTTTAACGCTTTGTTGTCAGTCAGAAAGCTCAGAATGGATCTTGGAAGTTGTGTCTTGAGCCTTGGGAATGGGTCCCTTTTATAGATTTCATGGGGGCGCCTGTGATCACCAGGGTGCCCCAATGGGCTTGGTCAAATTTTATCTCCGTGCCGAACTCGTCGCATCAGATAATCCCTTTGACCTGGGCGCCTTGGACGTCCCAGGCGACTAAATGAACCCAGTCAAAGCTTATCTCTGCTTCGAACTCGCAGCAGCAAATACAGCTTTGAACCCGGGTGCCTGTATTGATGGGGGCGCCTGAATGAAACTTGATTTTTCTTCTTTCAATGGGGGTGCCCCAGTTGATGGGGGCACCTCGATGAAAGGGTTTCTTTCCTCCTTTTAATGGGGGTGCCCCCTTCAATGGGGGCGCCTAGCAGGGTGGTCTTCCATCCCCTTTATGTGTTGTTTGCCTGCTTTGTCTTCCATTCTAGGTACCTGCAAGATACATAAATACAAAGAAAATACACACACAACCTTAGCCTTAACGAGATGGTTCTGACTTCAGATTTCCACGAAACCCTAGGTCGAACCGACGCAAGTTCCCACCCCCGGGAACGCGCCATTCACCTACTCCTTTCAGGAGACGGTTGCCACCCAGTCCATTCGGGTGGACTTTAGCTTAGCCTTCGATACTCTTGGATCTCAAGATGTCCGACCCTCAACCCGTCTCTACTTCTGTACTTAGTCATCGCTCAGCTAAGTTGCTCAATCCATCGGACCAAGACTTCGTGCCCAAACCCTAGGTCCAGGACTTCGGTGCCCAACCCTCAGCCAGGTCTTCGGTGCCCAACCCTCGGCCAGGTCTTAGTGCCCAATTTCTTGAACCAGGTCTTCGTGCCCAACCCTCTGTCAGGTCTTAGGTGCCCAGCCCTCGGCCAGGACTTGGTGCCCAATCCATGATAGGACTTCGTGCCCAATTCTTCGAACCAGGACTTATTACCTAGGTTTACTAGAACTTTGGTTTACTTTGGTCTAGTTTTCTTCACTCACCCGTCCCTTGTTCAATATATCACTGACTTAAGTATATTGTCAAACATTGAAACATTTAGAGGAGGACATCACTGATGCAACTTGCACCAACACATGTATGGTGGCAGGCGCCCCAAACAAGGGTATTTCCAAGGCAACTCGAAGCAAACCTCCACATCAGAATCTGAGGCACCTGTGTTGATACAGGCGCCCCAGTCAGCTTAGGCGCCCCAGTTGAAGGGATAAGCGCTGGCCGAGTCTACGGATTGAGGTTCGCCTAGGGAAAGCCACGTGCCCCTTCAACACAGGCGCCCCAGCATCGAATATATAAAGGGGTGCACCCCCTTGCTTCAGAACATAACTTCTTTATACGAATTCTTTCAAGTGCTCTGCTCTAAATGCTCCGTGCTCAAGTCTCAAGCGCCAACGATGACCCGTGGCTCCGATTTTCAATCTTCTTCGGTCATCGATATAGAATTTTGTTATTGCTATATTTTCTTTAAAATTTTATATTCAAATTCAAAGATGTAATATTTTCTCGAAATATAGAATTGCCCAAAGTAAACCGCCAAGGACTGTGGGTCTTGGAATAGGAGCCGACCGCGACACCGAACCAAGTAAAAAATCGAAGTGTTAGCATTGAATTTTTCCGCTATGCAAATTGCTCTTGTTTTATCCAAAAAATTATTCGATCGATATTCACCCCCCTCTATCGATTCTAAATGATCCCACAATCATTGCATGTTAATTATTTGTTAATTAATTATGATAATTAATTGTTTTGGATCCCAATGATAAACACAAAAATTTGTGCTCCACTCATAGTCTATTCTGCAACTAATTGGTTTGGCGAGTTACACGGCTTGAATAACAAGTTTTGTCAAGTAGTAACTTGAATCAATTAGTACGACGATGAGACGGTCGTTTGGGAAATAGGTCTCCATTTGGATTGAAAATTTTAATCCGTGATCATGGAGAGGTTTCCCATGCACAACTAGGAATCCACAACCAACAATTTGTATCAGAGCCAATGGTTTCCGATTTTGTGTGTTTTGGATTCGGTTACATTTTGCACTTTATCATGTATTTTATTTTGCCTGATAATAGTAGGATGTGCGTAGACTAACTCTTTGGTTGCAGGCATATGATTCCAACTATTATGGCTAAAATATGTGTGTATGTGATTGGTTGTGAATGGTTGTAATATTATTTGAAACCACGGGATTGACAATGCTAAATTTGGTATTTGATTTTTGTAATTAAATACAACACTTATTTAGCCGCACTTTTTATTTACTTTCGATCTAGATTTGATGTCCACTCCTTTGTGGACTATAGGATCGATGGATGTAAATAAATAGCATTTTATCTCAGCTCTGAGATCCCTTCATGGTGGCTTGCGCATGAATAGGGAGGAGTGATGGACCCAATTACTATGCTCAAAAGCAATGTGTCACGAGTGTGAGTCTCAAATTTAGAAATTTATAAAGCTGAAAACCCTTGCTAGCAAATAGAAATGTAGAATATGGGCCTCAGGTTGTATTTTTCCAAGGACTAGTTGAATGAATGTTTAACTCGAGCTTGCAAGTTTATTTGTCGTTTGAATGTTTTGGGTTTTCTCATAAAATGGGGTTTTTGTGATAAGGAATTGACAATATGAAATAGCAATTCAGAACAAAGTAGAATTAACTAAGCACGGTAATGAATTAAGGAAGTGCAAGAACTAACCTTAATCTAATTGACAATGGACAAGTAAATCCAAACTATAGAATTGAGTTTAAAGAACTAATTATAGGTAATAAGTTACAGAGAATAAATTGCAAGGACTTATTGTAGATTAAAGGAGGCTAGAACAAAACTTGACTTAAGCACAAGGCTTGAAATGTAATGGAAACAATTATAACAACTTGAAGAGAATTAATGCTTGAAACAAAATTACCCTAAATTAAAACATCAAATCAATTTATATCCAAGACTTCCCTTCGCCATCACACGAAGGTTGAGCTATGAACCCCCTAGCTCAAAGATCAACGAAGAAGAAGAAACTTCCTAGCTCAGTTCTGGTTCTGCTCCTCCTGATCGGTCAACCCGACCGATCAGGCCTTCCTCTGATCGGTCACAGGACCGATCAGATCCCTCTCTGTCCGATCAACCCGATCGGACAGTAGCTGAAAGTGATCTCCGAACTCTCCCTTCTCAATCGGTTGGACGACTATCGAACTTAGGATCCATCAAAATGCTTCGAGAACCCCTCTCAACGCTTCAACAGCTCCGGCCGAGGAGATCCAACGATCGACAATGGATCGATCAGTGAAAACAAAGCTCTGGCGACACCCTCACGCAAACTCCTTCAGCTGCGAGAATCGGTTAGCAAATCTGAATAGAACCCTTACCTCCGCGATTTGAGATCTTGAAAACAAACAAATTGATGTGGCCGTGCGATTTAAGGAAGAAGACGATGAACAAATCAATGAAGAAATGAGACAAAACGATAAACTTTATCCTACTCTGCTACTGGCGAACTGCGACACGCGACGACCTGAGCGCGATGAGGGAATTCCCAATTTAAATCTCCTTTTGAATTTTGGATGACTGTGATTGTATCAGACTTATCCAACTGTCGGATCTCTTCAGATCTGAACCAAACTCCCCAGATCTTGATCAATGGTTCTGATCTACCTGTCCTTAGTTCGGATCAACCAGATCAGTGGCGGATGGCTCAAATCCTCCCTTTTCTTGAATCGATGGCCAAGATCATCTTGAGCTTGATCCAATGGTCAGAATGCTTCTGATTTGGATGAAATTTTTAGATCTTCATCTGTGGTCATGATTGACTCTATCCTGAACTCGGATTGACCAGAAGTTGACCGATGGCTCATATCTAGCCGTTCCCTTGAATCGACGAATCATATTAATTCGATGCTTGATCCCTTTGATCCGGATCCAATTCTCGCTTAAGTCTGGTCCACTCTGATCTAGGTCCATGGTCATTTGAAGCCTACAAAATTAGATTCATAATTTAGTACCAAAATATATCAAATATACAAAGATTTAAATTAAAAGCCAAAATAGAGGAAATAGATGAAACCTAATATAAATACAAACTTAAGCATATGAAAGTGGATCAAAACATGGATTTAAGAGCCTAAATTTATCAACAAAATGGTAATTATCAACTCCCCCACACTTACTCTTGGGCGTCTCGTACAAGCCAACTAGTGAACATAAGAATGTATCCCCCTAGATTAGTCTCAATCATAGTTAGAAGCAATTGAAAGGAAATTACCTAGGGTTGTCAATTCTCAAAAATCTAAGCTCAATGGACTAGAAACTTGTCCTTAAATCAACAACTTAGCATACTTTATCCATCATGACTCATTGAGATGAATTTCACAAAAAAACCTTGCAAGGGAAGTTCTAAAGTGGTTCTCTTCCTATGTTCTACATTTCAATGAAAAGTGGAGCTCACTCAAACACAACATGGTTCTTGTACTACCATAAGCTTACTTATTATCTAATCTCCACCGTTATTCATGATTTGGATCCACATCTACAAAAGCTTATTTGAACAAATTAATGAAATATGAAATCAATAGAATAAAAGAGATAAAAGTTTAATGAACTTTAATACTAAAGATTCATGATAATGAAAGTAAAGAAATGTGATACGACAAGGAAATATGGGAAAGAAATATAGCATGGTAAAAAAATATGGAGAAAGTAAAGAAATATGGTATGATAAGGAAATATGGAAAAAGTAGAGTAAATGGAAGACTTGGACACTCAAAAATTATCTAAATGTACTTTTCCCTCTCCTTTTGAGTTTATCTTGATGAAATCAGAGTTGTGGTGGAGTAGAGATTGTATAGTGCCTCTGGTTGGGGTGGAAACAATGCTGAAATGAAGTGTGCCCAGGTTTTGTTGTGTGCCAACCTTCACTGATCGGTCACTGAACCGATCAGCCTTTGTCTGTTCAGACTGGAGACCGGACTACACTACTCCTGATTGGTCTGGGGACCGATCAGGTGACGATCAGTAGCCAAAAACTATAGGATTTCTGAAATTGTCTTCTGAAATTTTCCTTCTTTCAATCAATAACTCAATCTTGATGCTTGTTCACTTCTTCCAATTCAATTATCTAACTCGGAACTTGATTTCCACTTCACATTTTCCTTTTCTTTTCATTCCTTTAGCTGCTTATTATTTTTTTTCCTGTTTTTGTTTGCAGCTAACTTCTGTTTTTTTGTTATATCTGCAGCTCAGTGTTTTTTTTCAGTGATTCAGCTCTCCATAGCTTCACTTCTTCACAACTTGGAGCTTTTTTATGATAATAGAGAACTAAGTGCTCCACTTGTACACTTTTAGCCCTTACAACCCACTTGGCACACACTACACTGGTTGATACAAAAATTCTTTTCTTCATCTGCCACTATAAATCTGAAACATAAAATGCTAAGAAGGGATTATTTGCTTCACTTTCCATTAATTCTTTTGAAACCCAACTTTGGCACGGTTTGCTTGTAGGTTGCAAATTGCTTCAACTTTGCTTCAATTTTCCTCAATACTTGATAGAATGCTTGCATCCTCCCCCACACTTAAACTTTTGTCCGTCTCGGGCAAAGTAACATCAAGAAACATTAAGGTAACCAAGTCCAATGAAAATATATGATGAACATGATGAATAGGGAAGGAAAATGGAATTCAAAGTAGATAAACAAACAAAATTGCAAAAATGACATGAGAATCGAAATAAAGTGATTCACCTTTATAAATGTGGTCCACTCATAGAAATATAGCTTTGAAAGAACCTAAGCAAGTTCTAGAGTACAATCATATGTGTGTATCTCACAAATAAGGCCAAATCCTCACTAGGTAAAAAGAATTCATCTCAAGTCATCAATCTAGAGTCCATAACTAAGAAGTACTCAAGCAACCAAGAGTTTCATCTAATGGCTCAAATCCTAAGTTTTAACAACCAAATTTAATTTGCTTTCAAAGGACTCTAAAATGATATAAGAAAATCTAGATGGATACATTTATTCCTAATCATGCGAAAAATAAGATGCCAAGAAGACTAACATGGTATCTACAATGACTTTTATTCATTATACACTACCCAAGCATTTATTAACAAGAACTCATTTTAAAAGAAAATTTTACTTCTAGAAAATATAAAAATGAAACATGCAATAAAAGAAAATATAAGAAAGAACAAACTCCCCTTTATTTCTGGCGGTCGGAGTCTATCAAGAAATAACCTCCATTGCGGTAGTGGAGGAGTTTGGTTGGTAGAGAGAGCATTTTTCATGTGATCCACGTCATGGTGCATTGCTCCCCCACACTTAAACTTTTCAGAAAAATGTTCAGGTGGCCGAAGGCGATTAAGGTACAACATCCATGTAAGAGGTGAAGTGCTACGAATCAAAGCAAGATCATCTCCTCCCTCTTGATATTTTTTGGAAATCTTTCCAGGAGGTTGGAGTCTGATTAGATGGAGCACCCACTCCAGAAGTCTACGATGCCCTGGAAAACCATGCAATACCTCCCTCACGCGTGCAGGGTAAGAAAGAAATGAAATAACATCAGTCTCTATATAAAATGTGTCCAAAAATGTAACACATCCAATAAAATCAATTTTTGCTACCTTAATGAGTTTTCCACAATTAATACCCACCAAAGGTATATCAAGAAGCTTATCACAACCAATGAAATCAATTTTAGGTACCTTTATTAATCTTTCACCATTAATTTCTACATAAGATGTATCAAGAATCTTATCATAGCCAATGAAATCAATGCTAGGTACCTCAATCAGATTTTCACAAACAGTCTTAGTCTCCACATAAGATGCATCAAGAAATATATCACATTCAACAAATGCAATTTTAGGCGCCTCTAAGGAATTTTCACAATTAACCGCTACAAAGGATGTATCAAGAATTTCATCACAGCCAATAAAATCAATCTCAAGTACCTTTATAAGTTGTTCACAATTAATATTCACATAAGATGTATCAAGACATGATTCATAGCCAATAAAATCAACATTGGGTACCTCTATAGGATTTTCACAAGCAGTCTCTGCATAAGGTATATCAAGAATTGCTTCACATTCAACAAATTCAACCCTAGGTTCTTCTATGAATTGTTCACAATCAGCTTCTATATAGGATGTATCAAAAATTGCATCAAATTCAACGAAATCAACTTTAGGCACCTCTAAAAATTTTTCATAATCAATTTCTAGAAAAGATGTATCACAACATGCTTCACATTCAACTAAATCAATTTTAAGTGCCTCCATGAGTTTTTTACAATCATTTTCAGCATAAAATGTATCAAAAGATTCATCACAACCAATAATAGGTACCTCAATGAATTTTTCAAAATTAATCTCTACATAAGATGTGTCAAGAATATCATCACAACCCACAAACTCAACCCTAGGTACCTCTATGAGTTCTTCTAAAGGAATAGGAGAAATACTTACCTCATCATGCTGTAAAATACCTGGAGGTTCTACAAGAGTAGATGTAACTGTGGTCTCCTCCTGGTCATCCACAAGCTCAGGTTCTGGTGGACATTCAACTGGCACAGGTGATTCTTGGGTTCTTGCTTCCACCATGCAAGTCCCTACACTTTCTGGCTTATCCTTTGAATCTTCTAATGTATCAGTCAATGGTGGTCCCTGGGACTCAGTGCAATCCTCTACACTTGTAGATTCATCTGCAATGCATGTTTTATCAACCATATCTGCAACAACCATATTAGAAAAGTTAGGACCATCAACAACTATATCATCACAAAATAAAAGTTTAGAAGGGTCCTGTAAAGCTTCAGATTTGAATTCGAGGTTGTCACATGCTTTTCCATACATCTCCTCCACTTTCTCCACAGCTAATTCATCCTCATCTTTCTCTGAAATCAAATCTCCTCCCACTATGTCAAGTAACACTTCATTAGCAATTAACTCTGCCAATAGTCTCATCTAAAATACCCATGCTAATACTAGGAGGATCCTCTCTGGGGTGCTGGGAGAAGGTAAAATAGACTATTGGCTACTCCTCTTGAGCTGAAAATTTTTGAAAAGAACTCTGAATAGGAATTTCAGAAGGAATGCACGCTGTAAGTGCCCTAATTTTGATGATTTCTTCTTCTTCCTCCACCAAGACTGCAAAATCAATTGAAGAAGGTCTTAGGCTTACACTAGGGTCACCTTGATCTGATATAGAATCAACTTTGGGGTTGTTTTGAGTGGGGAAATAAGATGCTAGAAATTTTTCAGAAAAAACATCCCTTGGAATATTTAGACTTAAAACAACCTCTTCATTCCTCAAAGTTAGTTCACAATCATACCCCTTAGAATTAAGAGTAGCTTGAGAAGATGATTGGCTTGATCCTTAGGCTTGCATTTGATTCATTTGTTTAACCAATTGTCCAAGGCGTCTTTCACAGTCTTTTAGAGTAGAATCATTTCTTTGTTGTTGTGAACTTTTTTGTTGTATGAGTTGTTGTAACATCTCCTCTAGCCTTTGTTGTTGAGCTTCAAATTCCCATAAATCCTCAAAATCTCCTTGACGAGCATAGGCCTCTTGTTGAACTTGACATGTAGCACTAGTTTACTCAAAATTATAGACAGGCTGAAAATTCTAAAATTGAAACTGTTAGGGCTGATCAAATGATTGATTTGGTTGTTGGAATTGCTAAAAATTGGGTTGGGAACATAGTTGAAACTGTTGAAAATTGTAGCTCTGAAAATTCTGAATTTGAGGTTGAAATTGTTGTGGTGAGGGCTGAAATTGTGGAGGTTGATAACTCTGATTGTATGGTTGAAAACACTGCTGTTGTGGTTGAAATTGCTGTGGTGGCTGATTCCAAGGTTGGTTTTGTTGACAATTCGAATAAGACTGTTGAAATTGTTGAAATTGAGGTTGAAATTGATAATTGGGTTGCTGAAAATTTGAAAAGGGTTGAGATGGTTGAAAATTCTGCTGAACATTTTGGAATTGAGAATATGGCTGCTGAAAACTCTGATAAGTCTGCTGAAAACACTGAAAATACTGATATTCTGCCATGGAACTGCTTGAATGAATAGAAAAATTTTCAATAACTTCTCAACTCTCAAGATCACCTCTTGCAGTTCTGGCCACAAACAAACAAAAATGGCAGCCAATGTATACAAAAAGATAAAGCAAATGATAACAGAATCAAAGAATATAAATATTAAACACAAACTCAAATTAAACAAACTCAACTAGTGATTCCCGGGCAACAACGCCAAAAATTTGATGGACCTAATTACTATGCTCAAAAGCAATGTGTCACGAGTGTGAGTCTCAAATTTAGAAATTTATAAAGCTAAAAACCCTTGATAGCAAATAGAAATGTAGAATAGGGGCATCAGGTCGTATTTTTCAAAGGACTAGTTGAATGAATGTTTAACTCGAGCTTGCAGGTTTATTTGTTGTTTGAATGTTTTGGGTCTTCTCATAAAATGGGGTTTTTGTGATAAGGAATTGACAATATGAAATAGCAATTCAGAACAAAGTAGAATTAACTATGCACGGTAATGAATTAAGGAAGTGCAAGAACTAACCTTAATCTAATTGACAATGGACAAGTAAATCCAAACTATAGAATTGAGTTTAAAGAACTAATTGCAGGTAATAAGTTGCAGAGAATAAATTGCAAGGACTTAATCACAGATTAAAGGAGGCTAGAACAAAACTTGACTTAAGCACATGGCTTGAAATGTAATGGAAACAATTATAACAACATGAAGAGAATTAATGCTTGAAACAAAATTACCCTAAATTAAAACATCAAATCAATTTATATCCAAGACTTCCCTTCGCCGTCACACGAAGGTTGAGCTATGAACCCCCTAGCTCAAAGATCAACGAAGAAGAAGAAACTTCCTAGCTCAGTTCTGGTTCTGCTCCTCCTAATCGGTCAACCCGACCGATCAGACCTTCCTCTGATCGGTCACAGGACCGATCAGAGCCATCTCTGTCCGATCAACTCGATCGGACAGTAGCTGAAAGTGATCTCCGAACTCTCCCTTCTCAATCGGTTGGACGATGATCGAACTCAAAATCCATCAAAACGCTTCGAGAACCCCTCTCAACTCTTCAACAGCTCCGGCCGAGGAGATCCAGCGATCGACAATGGATCGATCAGTGAAAACAAAGCTCTGGCGGTACCCTCACCTGAACTCCTTCAGCTGCGAGAATCGGTTAGCAAATCTGAACTGGAACCCTTACCTCCGCGATATGAGATCTTGAAAATAAACGAATTGATGTGGCCGCACGATTTAATGAAGAAGACGATGAACAAATCGATGAAGAAATGAAACAGAACGATGAACTCTATGCTACTCTGCTACTGGCGAACTGTGACACGCGACGACCTGAGCGTGATGAGGGAATTTCCAATTTAAATCTCCTTTTGAATTTTGGACGGCTGTGATTGTATCGGACTCATCCAACGATCGAATCTCTTCAGATCTGAACCAAACTCCCCAGATCATGATCAATGGTTCTGATCTACCTGTCCTTAGTTCGGATCAACCAGATCAGTGAAGGATGGCTCAGATCCTCCCTTTTCTTTAATGGATGGTCTAGATCATCTTGAGCTTGATCCAATGGTCAGATTGCTTCTGATTTAGATGAAAGTTTTAGATCTTCATCCGTGGTCATGATTGACTCTATCCTGAACTCGGATTGACCAGAAGTTGACCGATGGCTCAGATCTAGCCATTCCCTTGAATGGATGGCTCATATTAATCCGATGCTTGATTTCTTTGATCCGGATCCAATTCTGGCTCATGTCTGGTCCACTCTGATCTAGGTCCATAGTCATTTGAAGACTACAAAATTAGATTCACAATTTAGTGCCAAAATATCTCAAATATACAAAGATTTGAATTAAAAGTCAAAATAGAGGAAATACATGAAACCTAATATAAATACAAACTTAAGCATATGAATGTGGATCAAAACGTGGATTTGAGAGCCTAAATTTATCAATAAAATGGTAATTATCAAGGAGTGGATGAGGTGGCGACACGACTGGAGGCATATTAAAGACTAAAGCCATAATAGTCAGAAAAATTTATTTTTTTCTTGTTTATCGCTTTTAGTTTATATGCTTGTCGTGCATGCATGACCTTAATTATAAATAACTAAGTGGGAGAGGAACCCTAATGGTCCCATGACCTCCATTACTAATTTGACGTGTGATGCGAACAAGCTTGCGCGTTGGCTCTGAGTGCCTTCTTCCCCATCGGATGGGCTTGTTTTGCGGATCACTAGGTCAGACATGATTATAGGAAATTATTTAGGAGCATGTGATTTACCTCATCGGACGACACAAAATCCGAGATAATTTTCTTAGTATCGTGTAATGGTAAACACCTAGATGCAAATAATATAGTATCCTCCCTATCGAAGTCACTACTATTATTTGTAGGGCCAGTGAGGAATCAACTATTAATTTTATTTGTCAAAAAGTTAGGTTGACAAGATAATAAAATTAATGGGTAAAATCTCCTCTTATATATGTAGAATTCGTATACGTCCACACTATCATGGCATGCAATATTCTTGGTGTTTTGAGGTGTCGGTTGATTTTAAAATTTATTGTTTGAGGAATCAATATTTTTTAAAATCTAAAGTTTGTGATCGTTGTGATTCTCAGGAAATTTCAAAATGTCTTTCAACCCACTAGTTGTAATACTTAAGGAAAATAAACTTACGGGCCCTAATTACATTGATTGGAAATGGAACGTAGACATTGTCCTAACTACTGAGGAGTAGAAGTTTGTAGTTTTTGAGTTCTGTCCTAAGAAACCTAGCGAGAATTCTGATGAAGAGGAGAAGGAATGCTATAAGAAGTGGATTAAAATAGATGAGATGACGTGGTGTTACATCTTGGCTTCTATGTCAAATGTATTGCAACATTAGCATCAGGCTTTTTTTACTGCTTATGATGTAACGCCCGCCTTTTTCCCACACCTTACGGTGTGGCGAGAGGCGGCGTTACGCTAACATACATAGGGCATAAGAATATCTTAATGCAGCGGAATAAATTTTTTCTTCTTATGCACATGCGTTTACCATGCAACTAATACTTGAATCGTCTATACATGCCTAAATTATCATTCATGAACATAGTGACATTGTAACTTAACATATTACCAGCATACATAGCATCATGATTTAAACATTCCATAACTTATCCATAAGCATCATAAGTAGCAAGTAACTTATCAATAAGCATCATAAGTAGTAAGTTATTTCTTAGGCATAACTATCATAAGTTTAGCATAGAACCAAAGGAGGCATTTCAAACATAAGTCATGCGATAAGTGTAAATAGGAGAATCCTTTGCCATGTCACTGCCACACACATGCTCTTGCCCATTCTGCTGCTTCCTTTAGTAACCTCTTGCTTGATCTGTGGTATAAGAAAAATAAGACTATAAGCACATAGGCTTAGTAAGACCCTTTCCTACTCACGAAAATCCATACGTCACGTAAACATAAACCAAATTCTTAAACCATATTTATCGTGGCATAATTCTCGACATCACCATAATCATACGCTTACTTATCATGGCATCATTCTTAACATGAACATAAACATAAACATACTTATCATGGCATCATTCTTAACATGAACATAAACATAAACATACTTATCATGACATCATTCTTAACATGAATATAAACATAAACATACTTATCATGACATCATTCTTAACATGAACATAAACATAAACATACTTATCATGGCATCATTCTTAACATGAACATAAACATAAACATACTTATCATGACATCATTCTTAACATGAACATAAACATAAACATACTTATCATGGCGTAATGCATAACATGAATGGATGCATGAGTCAATGCATATATCATAAGGATGCTTAATTTGAAAACCATAGTTATAAATACTTAAACATAATCATAACATCATAGGGGTCCCCGGCTTGTACCACATACATACATCTTATGCGCGCATCCCTAAGTAAATATGAGGTAGCTAGTCTCGACCTACTAGGGTAGGAACAGCTACGGTAGTTCCAAAAACCGAGGCATTCTTAAGGTGCCCATCCCTTGGACCCTTACTTCGGTCCGGTACAAGCCATTCATAAAGTAAAATAACTTTGCATGCTTCATCATTCATAGACATACTTAACATATCGTAGGACATAAACATAACCTTATTACATGAAGCATGACATAAACATGCTTGACATTCCATCATTCATACCTAATTCATAACATCATTATGTCTTCATCATTCATACTTATCATTCATACTTATCATTCGTACTTAAGGCATAAACATCATCTTCATTCATCTTCTTTATTCATAAAACATGACATACATACATAATCATGCCTCCAGGCATAAACATTATCTTGGTTCATAAAGCTTGCATAACTATGGTACATGAGATATACATGCATTTCATACATGGTACATTTCATCTAGCATACATAATCCTAGTATCCATCATAGAACATGCATGGGTAAGATACATATGAACATGGTGCATACTACTTAGGTTCATGACATTCATCATAGAACATGCTTAGACCTTCATACACATATATCTATTATAGGCATTTAACATCCTAAATGCATTATTCTATTTAATATACCCCTACATCAATTACACATGTTCATGGTTTATGGTTTAAACATTCATGAGTAAAGCATAACATAGAGCCTAAACATACAAAGTCAGCATACATAACACATAAAGCTAGGGTTCTAGTAACACAAAGATCCTCACATCATGCTTAACCATACACTTACATCATAGTAACCTATAAACAAGTATCCTTGAGACCTTAACCCAATCCAAACTCTTGATTAGGGTCTTGGCCGAAACCCTAAAGGACCATGAGTCCATATAAAATTCACATAGGCCATGATTAACATCCAATACAATACATACCATGCCATAGAAAACCATTTGAACCCTTGATTGGATTTAACCCTAAGTCCTAGCCCTACATCATGACATTGGCCGAAACCCTAGAGGGTCACAAGCACATGGAAAAGTTCATAAAATTCCCAATTTACATCCCATACATTACATATAGTACCATAGGAAGTCATTAGAACCCTTGCTTGGAGTCAACCCTAACCCCTTGCCCTAAAACCTAACTTGGCTGAAAATTTCAAGGGGCATAGATCATGTAAAAACTCTCACATAAATCCCCATTAACATCCCTTACAACATGAGAAAACATAAGAAGCATCATTAGAGAGTTAGATCCAAACTTAGCCATGGAAACATGTGGTGGCCAAAACCCTTCGAAGCCCTAACCCTAGTTTTCTCAACAATATAGTTCAAACAAATTCTTATATCATGAAAACAACTTGAAAACTATTATACCACAGGTGAGGGAGTCTTACCTTTCTTGATCTTGATTATAAACCTTGAATAGAGAAGCCAAAAGAAATTTCCCTTGACCTTAGACTACCCCTATCCCTTGTAGCCTTGTAGAAAGCCCTTAGATCTTGAAGAAGAGGTCTCCTTGTGAAACTTTTCCAAAGGAGAACCCACCTTGTAGGTTTCGGCTAGGAGAAGAAAGAAGAAGGAAGAAGGAGTTTTGGTGGATGAAGAGACAAATGCTTAAGTGCTAAGTTGTCTCTTCCATTCCTTCCTCTTATATACTAGATGAAGGAGGCAAGTGAAGAGACATGATGCTATGACTCTTCACTTCCTTTAGCCTCAACTAAAATCCCTTCCCTTTTCCACTAGCACTCCCTTGTTAGGTGAATTGGTTAGTACATGCATGATGGTATACTAGGTCCAAGGTTCAATCCTTGGTGCATGCACTTTATTTTTATTTTATATATATATTTTTTTATTATTTTTGAAAATTCTCCTAAGACCCACCCATAATCAATCTAGACATGATCAATATTTTAAAGAAAATATTTAGAAAATTTTCTGGGTCGTTACATATGATATGATGTTCAATCTCAAGGAACTCTTCGGACATTTGAATCGGGCTGCTAGGTAGGAGGCAATGAGGAACTTGATGACGACAACCATGATTGAGGGAACATCCGTCAGGGATCATGTCCTTAAGATGATGGCACATCTTAATGAGATGGATGTACTTGGAGCGGAGATCGATGGGAAAACCCAGGTCGATATCATTCTCCAGTTTCTGCCTAGGAGTTTTGATCAGTTTCGCTTAAACTACAATATGAACAAACGTACATATTCGTTGGTGGAGCTTCTGACAAAACTCCAGGCAGTAGAGGGGCTTTTTCATCAGAGTGCTCATGCTTTGGTTGCTCTATGCCGAAAGGCATGAAGAAGAAGAGACAAGGTGGGACAATGAAAGCGGCAAGATCTCAGGGAACTCGCTCTGGCGTGAAGAAGCCGAAAGGCAAGTGCTTCACGTGCAAGCAGACTGGACACTTGAAGGTGGACTGCCCCCATCGCAAAGATAAAGGTATATCTTTTTGTTTGGCTGTTGAAACATGTTTAGCGGTGTTATCTACCGGTACCTGATGTGTAGATACAGGAGCCACTGATCTTGTCTGCAATTCTTTGCAGGGGTTCCAGAAAACCCGACGACTGCTGATGGAGCGATTACCATCTACATGGGCAATGCTACGGAGGTGGCGGCTATTGCAGTGGAAGACGTTTATTTGTCTTTTGATAGAAATAAAGTATTGGTTTTAAGAATTTGCCTTTATGTATCTAGTTTTACAAAGAACCTTATTTTGGTTTCTAAAATAATAAAGGATGGGTATTCTATTTCTTTTAATGACAGAGTTGTTAATAAAAGGAATAGAGAGATTATCTATTCAGGTAAATTGGTTGGCAATTTGTACACATTAAAACCAAAATCTCTCACGATGCAAATAGAAGTAAATAACAAATCATCGAACCAAAATAAGAGAAAAGAACCTTCGACGATTAACCAAACATATCTTTGGCATCTAAGACTTGGTCATATTAACCTTAGTAGGATTCAAAGGTTGATAGCCGATAAGCCCTTGGATTCATTGGTGGTGGAAGACTTCCCATCCTATGAATCTTGCTTGGAAGGTAAGATGACCAAGAGGCATTTCAAGGCCAAGGGGTATAGAGCCAAAGATGTGTTAGAATTGGTTCATTATGATTTGTGTGTTCCTATGTCTATCCAGGCTCGAGGTGGCTTTGAATTTTTCGTCTCATTTATAGACGATTATTCAAGGTATGGGTACATTTACTTGATGCTCCGTAAGTCTGAATGCTTTGATAAGTTCAAAGAATTCAAGGCTGATGTGGAGAAACATCAAGGTAAAAGTATCAAGACACTATGATCGGATTGTGGTGGCGAGTACCACTTGGGAGAGTTTAGGACTTACTTATCAGAGGCTGGGATTCAATCCCAATTGTCTGCACACGGTATGCCCCAATAGAACGGTGTAGCATAACGAAGGAATAGGACTCCTATGGAGATGGTTAGATCGATGATGAGTTGCTCCAAGTTGCCAGATTCGTTCTGGGGATATGCTCTGGAAACCACAACATACATACTGAACTTGGTACCATCTAAGATAGTACCCTCTACTCCCACAAAATTGTGGACTGGGTGAAAGCCTAGTCTAAGACATATTCGGATTTGGGGTAGTCCAGTACATGTGCTGAAGGTAGATGCTGATAAGTTGGAATCTCGTACAGAAGTACGCTTGTTCGTAGGCAATTCTAGAGGAACGAAAGGTGGTTTATTCTATAGTTCTATTGATCAGAGGGTGATCGTTAGCATGAATGCCCGATCTTAGAGGTGTTGGTGCAAAAAGCACCCAAGTCGAACCTGTGTTTTGATAATGGCAAAAGGGTTCAAAAGTTAAGGTAAAATGTTTATCTAACATGTTACTCAAGCGTGTAGGAAAAGTCCTAGTGAAGGACAGCTAGGCACCTGGCGATGGAATGCTAGGATACAAAGACCTAGCGAAGGACTGCTAGGCACCTGGCAAAGGAATGCTAGGATACAAAGACCTAGCGAAGGACAGGACTGCTAGGCACCTGTCGAAGGAATGCCAGGATACAAAGACCTAGCGAAGGACTGCTAGGCACCAGGCGAAGGACAGCTTGGTACTGATATAACGACCCGGCCCATCTACCGGCCCATTTATCGGCCTATTTATCGGTCCTCACGACCGTCGTACCGTCGTACCGTCGACCATCGATCGTGTCGTTACTCATACTAGGTCTTCCCACCCCTGGGTGTGGATTTTTGCCTTCCCAGGATTCGAACCCTAGACCCAGGCTTAAATCTAGTTCTTTATGAATCCTGAATACCAATTGAGCTATTCAGGATTCATAAAGAACTAGATTTAAGCCTGGGTCTAGGGTTCGAATCCTGGGAAGGCAAAAATCCACACCCAGGGGTGGGAAGACCTAGTATGAGTAACGGCACGGTCGATGGTCGACGGTACGATGGTACGACGGTCGTGAGGACCGGTAAATGGGCCGGTATACGGGTCGGGTCGTTACAACTGAAGACCTGGCGAAGGACAGCTAGGCACCTAGCGAAGGATAGCTGGGCAAAAGTCCAACCGGAGGAGCCGGTTGGTATCAGGTAAATTCTCCCGAGAGGAGTAGGTGAGGACGCGTTCCCCATTGAGGGAATAGTCGGCGTCTGTTCGACCTAGGGCTCCATTTTGGAGACCCAAACTCAGAACCAAGACAGCTAAGGCTGTATAAAACTAACATATTATTGCTTTATGTTGTTTTGTACTAACCCTTGATGCATGACCGAAGGAACGAGTGTCTGCAGCATAGAGAGCCTCAAAGGAGTGAGGCTGCAGCTGACCAGGGCGCCCAGAATGTCCCGGGCGCCCCCAAGGTGAATACAAAACAGATGAAGAAAATGTAGTGCTTCGACAGCTTATGGGCGGGGCGCCCCCGTGCTCCCGGGCGCCCCCCATGCTCCCGGGCGCCTCCAGCGTCCCGGGCACCCCAAGTTCAAGCTAACGAAGCAGAAGCCAGTGAAGCCAACGGATAAGAGTTGACCCGGTCAACCCGGGCGCCCCCAGCGTCCCGGGCGCCCCCGTCAATGCTTGATCCCGAGTTTTAAGGGATCAGAGCTGACCGAGAGGAACTCGGATCAGCTGACACGTGAGGGGGGTGCCTCCGACGTCCCGGGCGCCCCCAAGGGCTATAAAAAGGGCCCTCGACCCTAAGGCTTCAGCAATCAAGTCTTCCAACGCATTCACGCTCTTCAGCTCCCGCGCTCTGCTCCGGAAACCTCCCGACTTGAGATACAAGCACCGACGACATCCCGTTGCTCCAAAAATACAATCTACAACGGACGTCGGTAACGAAGAGCCTCTTTTAAGTTTACTGTACTAGTCTTGTAATACTTCTTGTAAACGATTTTTGCGCACATATAGAATTGCCCGCAGAAAACAGTCAACGACCGTGGGCCTTGGAGTAGGAGTCGACCGCGACTCCGAACCAAGTAAAAAACTTGGTGTTTGCGTGTGATTGATTTAAATTTCCGCTGCGTAATTTCTCTAACTGTTAATCCAAAAGTTTTAGGATATTCACCCCCCCCTCTATCGTTTCTCTCGATCCAACAAGAGAAAGACTATGTGATGAACCACAAGCCTATGAGTTGGATTATTCTTGAGGAATTAAAAGGGGAAGTTCCGACATTAGTACCAGCAGTACAAGAGGACATAGCACAAGTCACTGCACCGCGTGTCACTGAAAATACACAGGTTGTTGAGGCAATCTGTGGTCTGGAGTGACCAAGTGTTTTGAAGTTTGGGCAAAGGGTTTAAGTTCGGTTTTTCCTTGTATTTAATATGTGTATGTTGAGTGTGCAGGTTGTGCAGGTACACATATTAACTTGACTAGACGACCTCGGTATGGTGAAGGGTGGCATGGAGATAAGCTGGAGGCTTGTGTGCACCCGAGGGACCTTGGAGAGCAGGGACGATGAGCTGATAGGCACGGACTTCGAGGCATGCGTGAAGGATTGCATGGAGGCAAGCTGGAGGCTTGCGTGCTTCCGAGGGAGGGGAGCCAAAGATGAAGAGGGCGCGAAGGCAATAGTCGAGGCTGTGGATGAGGTGTCAGTCGAGTCATGAGGGTACGAGTGATGTGTGATTGTACTCGGGAAATCCTAGGGTTCGAGTGAGGAGTGGAATGTACTCGGGAAGGGTAACCTTAGGTGGATGAGTAGACCAGTCGACTGGCCTGGGGGCAGTCGACTGATGAAACTCACAAAAGGGTTTCAGCTGGGGACCAGTCGACTGCTCAGGGAGCAGTCGACTGGTAGGTGGCTGGTAAGTTGACTGAGAATTCGAACGTTGAGGTGCAACAGTTGAATTTCAGTGCCACCAGTCGACCGCCCTGGGAGTAGTCGACTGGTGGCGAGGGTTTCAGCCTGAGTCCTATTTAAAGAGGACTTCGTGGTGGCTGAGACCCTTGATGAATCTTGTCTTGGTTAAAGGCAAGATAGTAGTCTTTGTGCTCAAAGGTTTGATTGAGATTGTGGCGAGATTTCTCCACTCACAAGGAGCGACAAGAGCTTGCCAGAGGTTATCTTGGGAGTGATCCACCGACAGATTCTTGGATTAGTCACCCATCCGGGGTGGATACCAAGTAAAATCTGTTTGTTAGCATTGTTCTTTATTTATTAGTTTATTTTTATTGTATTCCGTTTGTGCAACTAACCATGTAGGAAGAAAGTGTTCGACAAATGCTATTAACCCCCCCTCTAGATTACGAAATCGATCCATCAATTGGTATCTGAGCAAAGGACCGCTCTCGTTGGACTAACCACCGAGGGACCACACGCTAGAGGAGAAGAAAATGGAAGACAAATTTGGGGATGACATCTACACTCCACCGTCCTACGACTATGAGGATTTCGGCTATTGGATAGCAATGATGGAGACTTGGCTTAGCATGGATTGGGTGTGTAGGATGATCATAGAAGAGCCGTTCGAGATTCCAAAGGATAAGCACGGGAAGTGGCTTAGGCCTACATATTGGAATCAAGAACAACAAGATCAAGCAAAAGCAAATGAAAAGGTAATTAGTATTTTAGTAAATCATTTGCCTAACAATGTATTGAGTGATGTAGGGGCATATAGAAATGCTTATGAGTTGAGGAACAACTTGGAAAAGTGTCATGAAAATCCTACACCAACTCAAAAAGTGGAAGAGCCCGAAGGACTAAGTTCAAGTGTCTAAGAAGACCAAAGAGAAAAAGAATTATCAACATTATCAAGTGAAGTGGAGGAATTGAGTAAAAGAGCATCCACCTCATCCGAGGAAGAAGAAGAAGTATCAACATCAAGGGTTTAGGGGGAGGAGAGATCCTCATCCACACAAGAGCAAGAGAAAGCTCCAACCTCTGCTAAAGCAAAATCAAAAGAGCATATCATATGATTTGGTTGCAACAAAAATGGGCACTACAAAGATAAGTGTCCAAATGGTAAAACGGAGGTAAAATCTAAACCAAGTTCAATTCCTTTTAAATCTAATATGGGGTGTAGGAGTGAAGAAGCCCAAGCTAAAAAAGAAGAAGATTAGATGCTTCACATGTGGAGAGCTAGGTCACTACCACACCAAGTTCCCAAAGAGTGGAGAGCTCAAGAAGATGGAGCACTTGAGACGATGGGAGAAGGAGGAAAGGAAGAAGCACAGATCACAACAAGGATGGACTACAAGGGTAAGGGAGGTAATTTCTAACCCTAGGTTAAAATGTAATTCAATTTCAAGTTCCTCTATGCATGATAAAAAAAGAATTAATTATTCATGCATGCATGCTAGAATTAATGAAAATTGCTTATTTGTGCAAAATCATGGTTTTAGATACAATGATAGGAATAGGGTTAACAAGGTATATCATAACCCTAAGAAAAACATGCATCATGGTAGACCTAAGACCTTTGTACCTAAGGATCATGACATTAATCCCAAGAAGGGAAGGAATGTGCCTAGAAAGGAGGGTAGGTCTAGGAATGTCCAAAGTGGACATATGGATTCAAAGGTTCAAAACATAGAAAGGGAGAATCAAGTCTTGAGGGAAAGGCTTGATAAATTATAAAATTCCCTAGAAAGATTCAAGGTTGGATCTAAGGGTCTAGATATGGTGTTGGGTAGTTTAAAACCCAACTATGATAGATCGGGTTTGGGTTACCGGTCTAGAGTCTCCATGGCCAACAAAAACAAATATACTGGGAAGGCATATGATCATGGCAAGAAGAAGAAGTCCAAGGATGGCAAGGGGGTGTCATCCAAAGGGAAGGAAAATGACTTAACCAAAGACAAGGTGTCTAAGGTTAAGAGGGTTCATTTTGTAGGCCAAGAATTACCGGTGGCACACCGGTGTGGTCTAGTGTGGATTGAGTCACCTAGGGAGGTGGCTAGGGCTAAGAGCTCAAGGTGGAGCTCTAGGAGCCTTTGGGATCCATGGTAAACGGATCTCAAGAGTTTCTCTCCTAGGAAATTAGGCGAAATGTGCCAAATAGGGTTGAAAGACTTGGGTAAGTTTTAATCTAAAGTTTTGGCACACTAAAAAGGAAGCTTAGGGAGAAAAAGGTGAAAATAGGGCTATATTTGATAAAATTAAGGTTTAATAGGAAAAGACCATATGATTCAGTGATAAGAATGTAACATGGTCAGGTGTTAGAAGATATACCAAGGAGAAGGCTAAATTAGGACTTTTGGGATTGGTTAAAATGATACACTTTACAAAGAATGGAATTTTGTACCAATCTTGGGATATGGAGTACATTTGTTTAGAAACATATTTTTCCCAAGTAGATATAGGCTTCACAAATCTCCCTACAAAATTTCAGATTTTTCGGAGATTTGTGGAATTATCTAGGCGTTTCTAAAATTGAGCTGAAAATCTGAAATTCAGGTATCGGTCGACTGCCCTGGGGGCAGTTGACTGATCCGACTGATTTCAGCCTAGAAACCTTTCTGTTCGTTTTAGCAGTCGACTGCCCTGGGGGCAATCGACTGATCCCATTAGGTTAAGTGAGAAATGACATTTTAGATGATCAGAAATTGCAAGATTGAAATCATAGGAAAGTGTCATGCTATCTTGTGGGATTTTATGTCATGATTGGATATTATATGTCTTGAAAGTCATTAGATGATATTGGATGATTAGTTTTGGTAAATGAAACGATATGGAAGTTCTCCATAGGTATCTAGGATTAATAAATCAAGAAGGGAGAGTTAAGAACAATTTCATGTGTAAATTGATATTGGTTAGAGTTGACAAACACATAGAATTAGATATAGATTTCCAAGTTGATAAAATGTCAAACCTTTTAGGAAAATAAAGGATGTTCCAAAAGTCAAGCACATTTGTGGTTTTCATGAAATCAGATTTTTCTAGGATAGGGCATATCCTAGCAAATGTGCTTGCAAACCTTTTAGATTTTTTTTTCAAGTTTTGTTGAGTTCTTTTTGGCATGAAGAGAAAGGTTGCTTGAGGCCAATTCTTTGATAGTGTCAAAGGGAGAAGAGCTTGGTTGTTAGGTTGGGTAGAACCTAACTTGGTGTTAGGGTGTTAAGTTGGGTAGAACATCACCTAGGAAAATGAAAATTGGGAGAAGACATAGGTTAAGGGGGAGGTTGTCTCCATATTTGCCTTAATTTTCATAAGAAATTTTTGGGTTTTGTGTCCAACATGGGAACGGTGATAGATACATGGTGAAATGTATTTTTTCCCAAGTAGGTATAGGTACCACAAAATTCTCCACGAAATTTGAAAATTTTTGGAGATTTGTGGAATTTCTGGCGCAATTCTGAAATTGGCCAGAAAAACTGATTTTCAGAGTATCAGTCGACTGCCCTGGGGGGCAGTCGACTGGTTTGAGCTGGTGTGGGTATCTAGCAGCTGACTTGGGTTCAAATGATGGACAACGAGTGCATGGGGGGCTAGTACACTGTGATTTGGATCATTAAGGATTAAAAGATCTAATAATTGGGATATTGTTGGCATCTTTTTGATGTTAGGCAAAGGGGGAGAAGTGTTGGGTTTAAGTTGGGAAACCAAACATTCCTTTGCTAGAAACCCTAGGTTTAGGGGGAGCTAAGATTTAGGGGGAGCCTAGTTACTCCATTCTTGGCGTAAGGGGAACCTTGGAGAGGTTCTTAAAAAGCCTTTGTAAGTCCAATGTAGGGGGAGCTTTGGAGAAGCTTTAAAAAGTCCGTTTTGGTGAAAATTTCAAATTTTGGGAAGTTAGGTGTGGAAAGTTCCTAACTTCGAGGGTTAGGTGTGGTGAGCCTTGGGATAGGTTTTAAAAAAACCCGTTTCGGAAAAATCCTAACATGGAGGATTAGGTGTAGGATGCCTTGGGATAGGATCCATGTATGCATTGCGTATGCATTTGTTTAGCATGGTTTTTGCTATTGACTACTATCTTGTTTCCCTAACTTAAACGTGTTGCCAAACATCAAAAAGTGGGAGATTGTTGAGGCAATCTGTGGTCCGGAGTGACCAAGTATTTTGATGTCTGGTAAAGGGTTTATGTTGGGTTTACCCTTGTGTATTTGATATGTGTATGTGAGTGTGCAACATGTACAGGTTACACATATTGACGTGGCTGGACGGCTTCGGCACGGTGAAGGGTGGCATGGAGACAAGCTGGAGGCTTGTGTGCACCCGAGGGACCTTGGTATAGCAGGGACGATGAGCTGAGAGTCGCGATCTTCGAGGCATGCGTGAAGGATGGTTTGGAGGCAAGCTAGAGGCTTGCATGCATCCGAGGGACGGGAGCCAAAGATGAAGAGGGCGCGAAGGCAATAGTCGACGCTGCGGATTAGGAGGTAGTCGAGTAGTGAGGGTACGAGTGTTATGAGATTGTACTCGGAAAATCCTAGGGTTCGAGTGCGGAGTGGAATGTACTCGGGAAGGGGAACCGTAGGTGGGTGAGTAGACCAGTCGACTGGCCTGGGGGCAGTCAACTGATGAAACTCACAGAAGGGTTTCAGCTGGGGACCAGTCGACTGCTTAGGGAGCAGTCGATTGGTAGGTGGCTGGTAAGTTGGCTGAGAATTTGAACGTTGGGGTGCAACGGTCGAATTTCAGTGGCACCAGTCGACTGCCCTGGGAGCAGTCGACTGGTGGCGAGGGTTTCAGCCCGAGTCCTATTTAAAGAGGGCTTCGTGGTAGCTGAGACCCTTGACAAATCTTGTCTTGGTTAAAGGCAAGATAGTAGTCTTTGTCCTCAGAGGTTTGCTTGGGATTGTGGCGAGGTTTCTCCACCCACAAGGAGCGACAAGAGCTAGGAAGTGATCCACCGACGGATTCTTAGATTAATCACCCGTCCGGAATGGATACCAAGTAAAATCGGTTTGTTAGCATTGTTTTTTATTGGTTAGTTTGTTTTTATTGTATTTCCGCTTGCGAAACTAATCGTGTAGGAAGAATGTGTTCGACAAACGCTATTCACCCCCCTCTAGCGTACGGAATCGATCTATCACAAGTGGTACCTCGTTGTAGTTGGAGGGTTGTTAGACAACCTGAAAGATTCATGTTCTTGGGTGAGTCGTTGGACTTGGTCCCTAGCGAACATGAACCTGATCCCTGAACCTATGATGAGGCACTCCAAGATAATGATGACGTATCTTGGCAAAGGGCGATGAATTCTGAGATAGAATCTATGAATTCTGGATTCATTAAAAGGGGCAAAGAGCATCTTGTGTGTAAGCTTAATTGGTCATTTATGTATTGAAGAAAGCTTCGAGATCTTGGAACATCTGCTTTCATGAGGTAATCCAATCATATGGATTTATTCAAAATTTGGATGAGTCTTGTGTATACAAGAGATGTGACGGAAACGTAGTGGTATTTCATATACTATACGTATATAATATTTTGCTCATTAGAAATAATGTCAAAGTATTATCAGACGTAAGGGTATGGTTGTTCAAACAGTTTGATATAAAGGACTTGGGAGAAGCAGGGCATATCCTTGGGATCAAGGTTATAAGGGATCGCCAGAAAAGGTTATTGTGCTTTTCCCAAGCTTCATACATAGACACTGTCCTAGCTCGTTTTAGCATGAAAAACTCCAAGAAAAGTTTTCTACTTTTCAAGCATGGAGTTCCTCTATCTAAGGAGATGTGCCATAAAAATTAAAGGAGATAGAGGAGATGAAGGTAGTTTCTTATGCTTTGGCTATAGGAAGCCTCATGTATGCTATGCTGTGTACAAGACCGGATATCTGTTTTGCCGTGGGCATGGTTAGCATATATCAAAGTAATCCAGGTTAGGGGCATTGGACTGTGGAAAAGCATATATTGAAGTACCTAAGAAGGACTGGGGAATATATGCTAGTTTACCAAGCAGATCAATTACTCCCTGTGAGTTATACGGATTCAGATTTCCAAACAGATAGGGACAAAAGTAAGTCTACCTCGGGGTTTGTGTTTACTTTAGTAGGTGGAGCCATAGTATGGAGGAGTGTCAAGCAGAAATGCATGGCGGACTCCACCACGGAAGCTGAGTATGTCGTAGCCTCTAAGGCAGCCAAGGAAGCTGTATGGCTAAGGAACTTAATGATGGACTTGGATGTGATTCTTGGTTTGCCTAGGGCTATCTCAATTTATTGTGATAACAGTGGTGCAGTTGCAAACTCGAAGGAACCACGATCCCATAAGGCGAGTAAACACATAGAGCGCAAGTACCACCTGATATGAGAGATTGTAAAGCGAGGAGATGTTGTTGTCGCCATGATTGCATCAGAGGACAACCTAGCGGTGTAACGCCCGCCCTTATATCTACTCTCGGGGCGGGGTTACGTACAATCAATCATATAATTTTAATCATAAAATAAAAACAAAAGTGCAAGGACTATGTACTGAGCATGCTTGTTTCAAATTATCAAGTGATATTTACAAGTGCTAAGCCTACTAATCAGTGCATGCCAATCAGATATCATGCTTTAATGATTTTAACATGGTAGGTGCATAGCAAGTTCAGTAACACATAAATAATGATAGTGAGGTTATTCATTCCATTGCAAGGCATCATGAATTCATATCCTAGAACATCATGTGAAATATCTTAATCAAGAGTTATCTTATAACATGATAGGTTCACAAGTAGTTCAATTCACAACATAATCAAGTATAAGAGTAATCACTAACATTCAAGAGAAACATTAACATAAGCATAGTAAAGTAGATATAAGAATCTTTCTTTCCCGAGCCACCACCCCACACATCTTCAGCCCTCCTGCCTCTTCCTTTAGTTTAAGTGTCCCTTACCCTTATCTGCAGCATAAGACAACACAAACTAGTAAGCACAAATGCTTAGTAATAATCCTGTCCTACTCGCAAAATCCATACGGAAGAATACAACATGTACACATAATGAATCATAAGCATGAGTTTATCATAGCATACTAAACATCAAAGTTTCTAAGCAAGCAGTATAAAGTATCTTAAGCATACCCTTCACATATAATAAATGTTTTCAAAACAATTCCATAAAGGTATTACTTAAAAATACTTTAACATCATATAGGGGCCCAGTTGTGTACCACATCAAGCGCGTTCCCTAACGAATTGGGGTAGCGAGCCACCAACCCATTAGAGCAGGACCCTTCCGTCCTACCGGAGCCATGACCTTCAGTTAACATGTACCCCGAATTTGTTTAACGACCCCCTTCCGAGTCGGGTACACAACTTTTAAAGTAAAATACTTATCATGCTTTTACATATATGCTAAGGAGTACTCCAAATCCACTCTCAAGGGGCACACCACTCTTCAAGGGTGCTCATGATCCCATAGGGACACACCACACAACATAAGGGGTGCTCTTGATCCCATAGAGACACACCACACAACATAAGGGGTGCTCTTGATCCCATTCTTAGTGGAGTATCCTTTTAAGCATTTTATCATACACATCACATGCAATTCATAAGGGTGCCCCATGGGCTATAAGACATGCTCATACATACATCATATTTCAACCACTTAAACATACTTTATATATGACAAGATTGGTCACATAAATCATATTCATATCATAGGAAGTGGTAGCATGCTTCATGGGTTAATTTAGTTCTTCCTAACCCTAAACCTAGGGTTTAGCCGAATGGTGTAGGGTAGGGGTAGGTTGGGTTTTTGACATCAAACATCCCATACAAGCATCACATATATATACATCATGTATCATACTAAGCATAGCATTCATCATGGGAAAAATCATGCAACCCTAAACCCTAAGCTAGGGTTGGCCGAAAGTGTAGGGTAGAGGTAAGTTAGGTTTTTGACATCAAACATCCCATACAAGCATCACATATATATACATCATGTATCATACTAAGCATAGCATACATCATGGGGTAATCAACCTTCACAACCCTAATTATTCATGCCTTGGCCGAAAGTACATGCTAGGGCAAGTTAAGTTTTCCAATCAAGCATTTCATTTAAACATCACATGCATATACATATCATCTTTACTAAACATAAGCATATCTCATAGGGTAGTTTAACCTTCACAAACCCTAACCTATTCATGTTGGCCGAATGGTGTAGGGTAGGGGGAATTAGGGTTTTTGAAATCAAACATTCACACAAACATTTATACAAACACCTTGTCTACACTACTAAGCATGGATACATCATAGGATAATCATGCAATCCCTAAACCCTAATTCTTCTAGGGTTGGCCGAAACTTTGTAGGGTGTTCAACCCTAGTTTTTGTCATCACAACATATATATATACCCTAAGTCCCAAGGGGTCTCCTCATGCATCAAGGAGTAGCCAAGGCCTTCCCCTTGGGGGTGGCCGAAACTTACACAAGGGCTAACCCTAGGGTTTTGTTCATCACAACATGAAGGGAAACAACATATATATATACCTTATGTCCCAAGGGGTCTCCTCATGCATCAAGGAGTAGCCAAGGCCTTCCCCTTGGTGGTGGTCGAAACTTGCACAAGGGACATTCCCATTTTCGAAAACAAGGAAGAAGAAGAATCATGTAACAACAATTACACTGCAGGCGAGGGGATACTTACATCCTTTTGCTTGAATTTCACCTTCTCTAAATCCTTAGGGTACCCTTGGTTGAAGGAGGGGTGAGAGTTCCCCTTACTAGCACTTCTCTAGAACCCTTGGCCCTAGTAGAGGGCAAGATCCTTGGATGGGGTCTTCTTCCTTCCAATTCCCTAGGGTTAGAACCCTAGGGTGTATTTTCGAAAATTGAAAATGGAGAAGAGGGCTTAGGTTTTCGGTGGGGAGAGTGGAGAAGAAGAAGAATCAAAGTTCTTTCCCCCTCTTCCTCTCTTATTTATACTATTCTCATGAAGGGACATGTCTCTTCACCTCCCTATCTTTAACTAGCATGTTCCTTATTCTCTCAACATGAAACACCCTTGGTCTAGGGTTCATAAAGAACTAGACCCAGGGGTGGGAAGACCTGGGTCTAGGGTTCGAATCCTGGGAAGGCAAAAATCCACACCCAGGGGTGGGAAGACCTAGTATGAGTAACGACACGGTCGATGGTCAATGGTACAATGGTACGACGGTCGTGAGGACCGGTAAATGGGCCGGTAAATGGACCAGTAGACGGGCCGGGTCGTTACAACAAGGGTCACAAGACCTTGTGAAAATTCACACAATTTACTTTAAACCTCCTTTTGAATCATGGGGATACCCAAAGTACATACTTGAAAGGTTAAGCCCTTTCCTAACCAAAGAATCATGGTGAGAGTCCCAAACCCTAAGGGGTCTTTAGGGTACTCGAAAAATTCCCCAAAAATTATATTTATTCCATATTCATCATGATAACACATTAGAAAACATGAGAGGGATTTTTAACATTCCCTTAGACCCAAATCCCTTGGTGGCCGAAACCTATAAGGTTAGGGTCATGGGTTTTCTTTTTTTTCCAACATAAAACCGCATACAAGACTTCCATATCATGTAAAACTTCAAGAAAAACCATTATACCACAGGTGAGGGAGTCTTACATTGGTTGATCTTGGTTATAGACCTTAGATTTGAAGGAAGAAGGAAGATCTTGTTGCTCCTTGACCACCCCTAGCCTTTGTATCCTTGTAAAAGCCTTGGATCTTGGAGATGAAGCCTTAGGTGGACTTTTTCCAAGGGAGAACCCTCTCCTTGGGTTTCGGCTAGAATGAGGAGGGAGGGAGGAAGAAAGGTGAATTGATGGAAGATGAGAAGTAACCCCCCATGCTTCTCTTTATATCTCATCAAGGAGGGTAAGTGAAGAGTCATGGTGTCTCTTCATTTTCCCTTAAGCCTTAACCATAATCCACTTCATTTCCTCATAGCACTCCCTTGCTAGGTGAATTGGTTAGAACATGCATGGTTGTACAAGAGGTTCAAGGTTTAATCCTTGGTGCATGCACTAATTTTTTTCATTTATTTTTATTTTATTTCCCTAATATTTCGAAAATCCCTTAAAAATTCCCCCATAATTATATTAATATTTCTCATTAAAATCCCTTTATATTTCTATAAATTTTTACCTAAAATTTACCAATAATCATGATACTAGAAAGCCCATCTAAGGCCCATTAGTGCCTATTTCCTCAATTTAAATGGAAAAGACATGGATTTCCAGGTTAAAATTCATATTAATATTTCTAGGTCCCTTAGAAAATTATCTAAACATGCTCAATATTCCAAAGACATATTAGGAGAATTTTCTGGGTCGTTACAGGACCTTACTTGGGTCCTTTACAAACCCATCCATAAAGTAAAATAGCTTCACATGCTTCTTTTTTTTTTTACATCATAAGAAATGCTTTTGGCATTTCATCATTCATAAAACTTACATAGCATAATTAAAGACATAAACATGATCTTAATACATGAAGCATGGTATAAAGCATACTTAGCATTTCATCATTCATAGTGAATGCATAACATCATTATGCCTTAAAGGCACAAACATAGACTTTATTCATAAGGTATGTCATGCACACATCATTATGCCTTAGAGGTATGAACATCATCTTAATTCATAAGGCATGACATACATACATACATAATTATGCCTTAAAGGCATCAACATCATCTTAGTTCATAAAGCATGCATGATCATGGTACATAAGGTAAGCATGCATAGATAAGTTTTTACATACATGGTACATATCACATAGCATACATGATCTTGGTATCTATCATAAAGCATGCATGGGTAGGATCCATATGAACATGATACATACTACATAGGTTCATGACATTCAACATAAAACATGCGTAGGTTTATATAACCATAATATATATATCATAATACATATGTTCAAGGCATTTAACATAATGCATGCATAATTCTACATAAACATGATGCATACTTCACAACACATGTGTTCATGATATATGGTTTAAAACATTCATGAATAAAACCTACTATAACATGGCACATAACATAAGTATACAAGGTCGTGATGCATAGCATATAAAGTTAGGGTTTAGGCACCATAAAATTCATACAACATACTTGAACATATATTTACATCATAATAAGTCATAAACAAGTACACTTGAAACCTTAGCCTAACCCACACCTTAGACTTAGGTGCTTGGCCGAAAGTTTGTAAATGAAAGTCTCATTATTCAAGCAACATGTGAGGTACCATCACTAAAGTAACGCCCATACAATACATACAATGCCATAGGAAGCCATTAGAACACATGATTGGGGCTAACCCTAATTCCTAGCATGGAATGGGGTCTTGGCCGAAACCCTAGAGGGGTCACAAGTACATGGAAAATTCGTAAAACTCACAATTAACATCAATTGTATCATAGGGAATCATAATAAGCATGCTTGGAGGGTTAGATCTAATCCTAACCATGAAAAGGGGAGGGGCCGAAACTTCATAAGGGGATTTGGGTGCTACAAAAATTCCACAGCTCATAATTCATTCTTATTTTATCATGAGAAAGCATTAGGAAGTATAAGTAAGGTTTTAACATCATCCCAAGCCCTAAAATGGTGCTTGGCTGAAACTTATAGGAGCCCTAATTCCTTAGTTTTCTCAACATAGATCCCAAACAAATCTTAAATCAAGAAAGGCAACATAAAAGCTATTATACCACAGGTGAGGGAATCTTACCTCTTGTTGTCTTGGTTATAAACCTTAAATAGAGAAAAAGATGAAGACCTTCTTGACTTTAGAACACCCCTTGCCCTTGTAGTCTTGTAGGAAACCTTGGATCTTCAAGAGGGAGTCCTCTTGTGAAGTTTTCCAAGGGGAAAACTCCCTTGTGGGTCATGGCAAGGAGGAGGAAGAAGAGGGGAGAGGAAGAGCCTTGGTGGAAGAAAATAGGAGAAAAATAACTTAAGTGCCTCTTCACTTCTCATCCATCTCTTTTATACTAAGTGAAGGGGCATGGTGCCTCTTCACATGGTGCCTCTTCACCTCCTTTAGCCTCAACTAAAATCTTCTTTCTTTTCCAATAGCACTCCCTTGATAGGTGAATTTGTTAGTGTCACGCCCCGAGACCCAGGAGCCGCTGATCCAATAGAAAATCGGACAGCACCTCCCCTGTCCGGCGGACAATTTACACATACAAACAATATATATGACAACTCACGCAGTATATATTTGGCCTCAGGCCTCCAAAATAGATAAACAAACATAAAAAAAACACCAGACAACTAAGTAAATCATACCTGACTGCGGACCGGTCCGACTTACGACGAAACAACCAATACACAAAAGCCCCTTAGGGCACACGACTCATATGACATATACAAATCACTAAAAGGAATATAAAAAAATGTACTACACAGGATAAAACAAAATCCTGCAGTCGCGATGGGTAGGGACTGGCTGCTGGGCTCTTCTGGCGACTCCAAGTATCTCAACCTGAAATAAAAATATATGGCAACGAGGTGAGTCCATAACTCAGCGAATACCCAGCAGATATGCATAGTATGTTATAATAACAATAAGCATCTACGTTAATACAGTCTCATATCAACAATATGGAAAAACTAGTACTGGAAATACTAAGGTAGATATATACCAGAATCCAGCTAACCTGAAAAGAAGATAATCAGTACCAAGGAAATATCATTAGACATATAATCTCAAATAACAAGTCTCCAGAATATGTATGTCAAACAAGTGCAAGAATCAAGTGCAGCAAACAATGCACGATGCAAAATATGCACATGGTGCAATGACATGTGTCACCCCCTAGTCCCAGTCAGGATCATCGTCCACGACGTCCACGTGGGTAGAGCTGTGACAAACTGTACGCACCCTGCCATCACTGCTCCTGAGTGACCGGGTGGACAGGATGCTGGCGGAGGACCACCCCCCCTACCCCAAGCAATGGGGGAGCTCCGCTCTCATCTCCTCGTGGCTCAGTACGAGAAGGGACCCCTGGCTGCTACCACGCCCGTGCTCACCCTCCTCATAGTGGCCGAACGGAGCAATACAGGGCAAATGCACACATCTACGGTATCCACTAACCCATGAGTGGCCGTGTGTGCATATCATGTACCGGAAGACGATTAGGCTCAACCACCAGGGAGTCGCTGATCGCCGGCATGCAACAGTGCAAGGATGGTGTATGATAGATACACATACCTGAGACGATAAGGAACTAACAGCATAATAACTCAGGGATAACTAACAAGTATCCAGAACATGCATAATAACTCAGGGATAACTAACAAGTATCCAGGACAGGCATAATAACTCAGGGATAACTAACAAGTATCCAGAACAGGCATAATAACTCAGGGATAACTAACAAGTATTCAGACCATGCATAATAAACAAGGCTAGCGTATAATCTTACTGCTATCTATAACCAACCATGCATAGCAATATGACAATATCTAAAAGATAAGTCAAAGGGTACCCACCTCCAAGTAGGAGTCCATATCAAAGGAGAACCTCCCGTCCATTAATCCGCAAGAACTCAGTGTCCTGTATCAAAGGATATCATTTTAGCTATCATAACAGTTATTAAGTAGCTAAACACAACCCCAAATCCTAATCAAAATCCATACTAAAGCAATGGTCACTAATTATCTCTAATTAGTGATTATCTTATGATTAGGTCGATTCATGGTTCATGTTAGATTTAATCTAAACTTAACCCTTGTGATCACCGCAACTAAACCTATTACATAACCTTGATAATTTCAGGATCCAAATTGCACTTCGGATCCTAGCTACTTCCAATTGATCTATACCTTAACACATCATCCCACAGCTCTGATTCAAGAGATCATCTCTCATTGAAACTTTTGATCAGAACCTGAAACCACGAAATGACATAGGATGGAACAAGTTAATCCAATACATCCACTCAGAGATCAAACCAAGAAGAACAGGATCCCTGTAGAAATCTAATAGAAATCTGATTGAAGCCAATCCATCTATACCACCCATCAAAGTTCACGACATCACCTTAATCCAAAACCAAAATTCCACTACAACCTAAGCCTTTTTAACACACAATAAGATTCCAGAAAAGGAACCATAATAAGGATATCAAAATCTGATCTAACCACTAATTAATTTGCAATTAATGTTATACCTTGATTAATCAATTCCTCTTCTTAGGTGAACGCACGTCAAGTTTCAACCCAAAGAAAGCAACAAAATTTTTAACCGCACAGCATCCATCACAGCTCAAACAGACTAGGTTTACAAGTGCCCAAACTAAAATTAACTCAATCCAAGGTCAACCACAAGCCCTACCTCTGATCTAATATAAACCATAGTAGTTTCATCTAGCTTAGCCCACCAATTAGTTCCAAAACAGATCAGGAACAAATCAAAAACCCAATTCCAGATCAGAACATCTAAAGAATGAACTCACACCCACCAAACAGAGGAAGAAGGCAACTCACAACCCGAATTCAAATACTAAGCCAAGAAAAATAACCACTACAGCGACAATTCGAAATCAATTCCAATCAACGAATCACCAAGGCAGTAAAATCGAAGAACCCAGTGAACAAAATCATAAACAGCCTATACAGGAAATTGATTCAATGCCACTGATTTAAACCACAATACTAGAGCTTCTCCCAAATTGAAAGTACAAATGCATCACCCTTACCAAAATACAGAAGTCGCACAAAGCCCCCTGTTCAAATCCGGCCAAGAACAAGGACCGCGATGAAGTTTCTGACAGTGGCCTTCTCCTTCGAAGAGCCTACCACAACTCCCATATTCATCCACTCAAACATCCAAATGAAGAGGAACGGAGAAAGGCCTGGAGACAAGCTGATTGTAAGAGGAAGATCTTCCCCAGTCAAGAGCATCTCGAAATAGTCGTAGCCATGCCTGACGCCGGTGACAAATCCAACCCCCGACGATGATACATGCGGCTGCAACATCAACGACCAGCAACGCAAGGAATACGGTTGGATCTGGGCTACTCCGGCTCAAGCAAGAGGTGGCCCGGCAACGTCGGCGAGGATGGGCTTCGCGTAAGGGAGAGGAAGAAGAAGAATCGGGTTGGTGCGTCTGTGGCTAGGGCACGCGGAAGGGAAAGGAAGAGTCGGCGCTTCTGGCGTGGCTATGGCTGCTGTGGCTAGGGCTCAGGTAAGGCTCGGGAAGGTGTAATAAAAAGGGGGGACTTTTGCAAAAAAGCCCCTGAATTTTCTCAAATTAACCTTCTACCCTTAGGGCAAAGGATTTAATCATTTAACCCTCCCATTTAATATAATCCCTCTCAAAAATTATTAGGGTTAAATTATTTACCCTTCGGTAATTTAAGAGTTTATCCGAAACCCTTGATAAGTTTTAAGTTTTTACAATAAAACCCCTGGAGCTCCTCTCGTAGGGCCGAAAACCCTAGACTCAATCCGAAAAATCCCGAAAAAATTTCTAGTTCGAATTTTTGAATCGTCGTATTTTACAGTTAGTATATGCATGATGAGGCTTTGCCTCAATTCTAGGTCCAAGGTTCAATCCTTGGTGCATGCATTTTTTTTTAATTCCATTTACTCTTATTTTTGGCAAGGCCCACATAAGAGCCTACCAAGAGTTATGCTAATATTCCTAATTGGAACTCATTTCTATTTATGTTAATATTCTCCCCAAGGTCCACTAATAGCCATGGTACTAGAAGGTCCATGTAAGACCCATTAGTACTTAGCTTTTTAATCCATATAAGAAATCATGCTAAGGTTTATGCTAGTATTCATATGTTACTCAAGAATCCATATAGGCATGATCAATATTTTAAAGAAAAATATTGAGAGCATTTTACGGGCGTTACACTAAACCCTGCAGGTGGATTTGATCCGGCATGATGATAAAGTCGAGTGGTACTAGTCAAGGACTCAGAGGTTAATTAATTTGAATTGTCAGTAATTTAAATTAATTAATGGGAATACGAGATCTTAAACACGGGGGAATGGATGACTCGTAATATGTGGAGCCCATATGAAAATATGGGGGTTGGTGAGGAAGTTCAATTAAGATCCTTTAGTGGAATGGATCCTAATTAATGGATCGGGTTTAGATCCATTGGTGGGCCAAGATCCAACTCCTCCTCTTAGTCCCTACCATAGCCCTATAAATACCCTAGGAGATCATGAAACCAAGGCTTGATCCAAGAGATTACTCCCAAGGACTCTCCTCTCTCTCTCTCTCTCTCTCTCCTTTTCTCCCTTCTCCTCTAAGTTTCGGCTGGCGCAAAAGCGAAGGAGATTGTTCACCTTCTTTTTTCTTCTCCTCTTCTCCATCACTCGGCTGGGATCACCAAGGATAAGGTAGGGTTCTTCCCTTGCCTTTATGGTGATCGGCGGCGAGGGAGCAAGTGGTGGCGGCCGAAAGGAGGTGGCGCAAGAGGGAGGCTTGCGGCGGTGCAAGGTGAGGGAAAGGAGAGAGCTTTCGACCGGTTGGGAGAGGAAGAAGGAGTTCTATCTCCTTCTTCATCTTCTTCTCCATCCTCTCGAAGAGAGCTACTGGTCCGGAGGCTTCTTGGCGGCTCCGACGGTCGGCGGCGCAAAGGGTAGTGGAAGAAGGCGCCGGCACTAGGTAAACCCTAGGTTAGGGTTTCCTATTTCGGCCAAGGTGGGAAGAAGAGCTAGGTTGGTGGTGTTGGTGATCTCGGTTCTTGGTAGATCGTCATCCACATGACGTCCATGAAGGGAGGGACATAAGGTAGAAGACCACGAGTGATCGGAGAGGAATATCCCTTTCCAAGCTCCATTCATTATCCTTATGTCAGTTTTGTGCTATGTTTACTAACCTCATCATTTCATGTGTGAAAGTTAATTATTTTGATTAGTTATCATAGTTAATAATTAACTAACTGGACCCCAACCACAAACACAAAAGCCGGCAATCAACTCGTCGTCTTTTCCATGGTCGAACGGTCGAGCAAACACAAGGCCGATTTTGGTAATTGGCCGAGTTGTGATTTGGATCGTTCGATACGACACGAGACGGTTGTAGGGCGACGGGTCTCCATTCGGATTAATTTTTAATCCGTAGAGATGGAGAGGTCTCTCAGATCGACCAAGTGTTCCCTTAGGAATCCCGCCAAGTCATACTCAACAATTGGTATCATAGCTGAGGTTTTCGGCGTTATGTGTTAGGATTGGTTAATTTTTGCATTTTCATACATTTTATTTTTCTAAATGATGTGTGGATGTGTATAGGCTATTTTTGTGTTGCAGGCACGAGATTCCAACTTCATGGCCAAAATATTTGTTGTGTGATGGTTATGCAAATTTTTGTAATTAATTAATCCTCGGGGTTGACGAGGCTAGGTATTTAATTTTTATAATTAAATACGGCACATGTTTAGCCGAGCCTTTTATTTACAATTGATCTAGAATTCATGTACACTCCTTTGTGGAGTATAGGATCGACGATGTAAATAATTAGCTAGTCATTTCGCCTCGGAGATCCCTCAAGGTTGCTTGCGTAGAAGGAAGGGAGGAGCGGACAATGTGATGACACGACTGAAGGCGCATTAGAGACCAAGGGTCATGAAAGTTGGAAAATCTAGGATTTTCTTTATTTTTCATATTATTGGTTATGTGATTGGTTGTGTGGTTGTGCTAGTAAAATTCCTCGAGATAAATTACTAAGTGGGAGAGGGACCCTAAGGGTCCCACGACTTCCATTACAATTTGACAAGTGATGCGAACAAGTCTGCACGTCGGCTCTGAGTGCCTTCTTCCCCATCGGATGGACTTGTTCTGCGGATCATTGGTTCGTAAAAGACTATAGAAAATTATTGAAGTGCGTGTGTACTTCCCCATCAGAAGGCACATAAACGGAAGTAATTTTCTTAGTGTCGTGTAATGGTGCACACTTAGATGCGAATAATAGTATCCTCCTCATCGGAATCACTGCTATTATTTTGCAGAGCCGAAGTAGACCAACTGTTGATCTTACTTGTCAAAAAGTTAGGTTGACAAGATAGTAAGATTATTGGGTAAACCTCCTCTAGCGAATGATGGAATTCGTACACGTCCACACCATCGTGGCATGCGAATTTCTCGGTGTATAGGGGTGTTGGTTGATTTCGAAAATTAATTATTTTGAGGAATCAATTTAATTTCGATTTCTAAAATAGTGTATGTTGTGATTCTCAGATTTTTCATAATAGCCTTCACCCCACTAGCAACAATTCTTAAGGATAATAAACTTACTGGCCCAAACTACATAGACTGGAAGAGGAACCTTGACATTGTCCTCACTGCTGAAGAGTACAAATTTGTACTTTTCGAGGATTGTCCGAAAATGCCTAGAGAGGACTCTGGTGAAGAGTTGCGGGAGCGTTACAAGAAGTGGAAAAAGGCAGATGAGATGGCGTGGTGCTACATTCTGACATCTATGTCGAATGTGCTGCAACATCAGCATCAGGCCATGCCTACTGCTAGTGACATGATGCTGAACCTCAATGATCTCTTCGGGCACCAAGGTCGAGCTGCTAGGCAAACTGCAATAAAGAGTCTGATGATAACCACTATGGTCGAAGGGACACCCGTAAGGGATCATGTCCTAAAGATGATGGCTCACTTTAATGAGATTGAGGTACTGGGAGCACAAATCGACGGGGAATCTCAGGTCAATATTATACTCCAGTTTTTGCCAAGGAGTTTTGAGCAGTTCAGGCTTAACTATAATATGAACAAAAGGGATTATACGTTGGGTGAACTGCTAGGAGAACTCCAGGCGGCAGAGGGCCTCTTTCGTCAGAACTCACAGGCCTTAGTAACTCAAAGGGTTCCTTCTTCTGTGTCGAAAGGCAGGAAAGAGAAGAAACAAGGAGGGTTCAAGAAGGCAGCAGCATCGCAGAGACCCTGGACTAGCGTGAAGAAGCCGAAAGGCAAGTGCTTCACGTGCAAGCAAACTGGGCACTAGAAGGCGAACTGTCCTCCATCGACAGGACAAAGGTATTTCCTCAGCCTTAGTCGTTGAAACATGTTTAGTGGTGCTATCTACCAGTACCTGGTGCGTAGATACGGGAGCCACTGACCATGCCTGCAATACTTTGCAGGGGTTCCAGGAAAACCGACGGCTAGCGGATGAAGAAATCGTGGTCTACATGGGCGATGCTACAAAGGTGGCAGCAGTTGCAGTGAGAGTTTTCTATTTATCTTTTTGAGAGAAATAAAGTATTAGTTATGAGAGATTGTCTTTTTGTACCCTCATTTAGAAAGAATCTAATTTCAGTTTCTAAGTTGATAAAGGATGGATATTCTGTTGCTTTTGATAATAAAGTTGTTAATAAAAGAAATAGAGAGATTATCTGTTCAGGTACAATGGTCGGCAATCTGTATACTCTAGAACCAATGACTCCCACGATGCAATCTGAAATAAATAACTCATCATCTAACTTGCATAAGAGAAAGGAACCTTCTAAGATGAATCAGACGTACCTTTGGTGTAACGCCCGCTTTTTTTTTTCTTTTCATAAGCGGCGTTACGTTAACATACTTAGGGCATGTAGACATCCTAATGAAGCGGAAACCTTTAACTTACACCTAGATGCACTTACTACCATTCCTAACATTATAACATGGGTACTTGGCATAATAACTTTATACTTAGCATCATATCATGTCATACTTAGCATCATATCATGTTTAGCATCATGTCATGTTTAGCATCATGTCATACTTAGCATCATATCATCCTTAGCATCATGTCATAGAGTCATATTCAAGCATATAATATTAAAGGTAAAGTTCTATCATAAGGCGAGCAAACATATTGCTCCTTCACCAAGTCACTATCACACACATGCTTTAAGGCCCTCCTGCTGCTTCCTTACTGTCCCCTTGCGTAATCTGCGGTATAAGGAAATAAAACTATAAGCACACAGGCTTAGTAAGATTCTTTCCTACTCACTAAAACCATTCATCACTTAATCATGAGCATCTTAACATTAACATACTTAGTGCTTTATTCAGCACATAAGTCTTTATGAGCACTTAGCATACCTTTGACATGACTTGAACATAACTTAGTCACTTTCATAACATAGCATGTACATAACATAAAAGCATTCATGGCTTGGCATAATACTTGGCATAGACATAAACATCATAAACATTCATAGCATGGCATAATTAAAATCATAGCATTCTATCCTAGCATAAACATAATTAAATCATGGCATCGTAATTAACATGAGCATAAATAAAATCATGGCATTCTAACCTAGCATAAATATAATTAAATCATGGCATCCTAAACTATCATGAACATAAATAAAATCATGACACTCTAATTAACATAAACATAAATAAATCATGGCATCCTAAACTATCATGAACATAAATGAAATCATAGCATTCTAACCTAGAATAAACATAATTAAATCATGGCATCCTAAACTATCATGAACATAAATAAAATCATGGCATTCTAATTAACATAAACATAATTAAATCATGGCATCATAATTAACATGAACATAAATAAAATCATGGCATCCTAAACTAGCATAAACATAATTAAATCATGGCATCATAATTAACATGAACATAAATAAAATCATGGCATTCTAACTTAGCATAAACATGTTTTCCATAAATATTCTTTGCATAAACATACTTTTCATAACATAATGCATAACATGGATGGATGCTTGGACAAATGCATATATTATAAGGATGCTTAATCTTTAAAAACATACTTTTCATTACTTAAACATAATCATAACATTCATTGGGCCCTGGCTTGTACCACATACATACATCATAAGCGTGCATCCCTAAGTAAATACGAGGTAGCTAGCCTCGACCTACTAGGGTAAGGACAGCATAGTCGGTAGTCCCCGAACCGAGGCGTTCTTAAGCTGCCCATCCCTGTTGCACAGCTTCGGTAGTGCCAGAACCGTGGACAGCATAGTCGGTAGTCCAGAACCGGGGCGTTGTTAAGGTGCCCATCTCTTGGACCCATACTTCAGTCCGGTACAAGCCCATTCATAAAGTAAAATACTTTACATGCTTCATCATTCATAAGACATTCATGGCATCTTTAACATAGCATAACTTGTTACGGCTCGGCCCGTCTACCGGCCCATTTACTGGTCCTCACGACCGTCGTACCGTCAACCATCGACCGTGCGGTTTAGCATATTTATGCCTTGAAGACATAAGCATCATCTTTCATTCATAACATGACATGCATCTTCTTTCATAAAACATGACATGCATCATCATTCATAAAACATGGCATGCATCATCATTCATAAAACATGGCATACATCATTCTTATCATGCACATAAACATAACATACTTATCATGGCATCATTCTTATCATGAACATAAACATAACATACTTATCATGGCATCATTCTAAACATTTATGACCTAACATATAATTCATGACATATAAACTAAGGGTTTGGTTAACATAGAACTTCTTCCATCTTACTTAAACATACATCTTGGTAACCTATACCCAAGCATCATGGTAGGTGTAACCTAATCCTAACCCTAGGTTAGATCCTTGGCCGAAAGCCCCAAGGAAACCCTAGGTCCATGAAACTTCATATAACTTCCCGAACACATCCCATACATACATACTAGGCCCTAGGGAACATTTGATCCCATACTTAAGGCCAAACCCTAATCCTTTGACCCAAATCTTGCTCTTGGCCGAATCTTCAAGGCCATGGGGGCATGGAAAAATTTCCAATAAAACCCCAAATCAATTGTTGAACACCAACCATACCTTACCATAGGACTCTTGGAGCCCTTACTTGAAATAAATCCTAACTTTCCACTCTATTAGGGTACATGGCCGAAACCTATAGGGTCTCAAGGCCATGTGAAACATTCACATAAACACCCTCCATCTCCCTTATATCATGTTAATACATCAAACACATACTTGAGGTTTTAGACCCAACTCCACCCATGGGGTCTTGTTGTTGGCCGAAACCCTAGGGTATCCTAGGGTACCCCAAAAATTCCCAAAAATTATACTTAATCTCTAAACATCATAAGGAAACATTAAATAACATTATAAAGATTTTTAGCATCATTATGGACCCTAAAACATTGTGGCCAAAACCCTAGGATCTCTAGGGTGCTTGATTTTGGTTCTTTCATGTTGGCCGAAACCCTAGGGTGTCCTAGGGTACTCCAAAAATTTCCAAAAATTATACATAACCTCTGAACATCATAAGGGAACATTAAATAACATTATAAATATTTTTAGCATCATTATGGACCCTAAAACCTTGTGGCCGAAACCCATAGGGTCTCTAGGGTGTTGATGTTGTTCCTTTCATGTTGGCCGAAACCCTAGGGTGTCCTAGGGTACTCCAAAAATCCCCAAAAATTATACTTAACCTATAAACATTATAAGGGAGCATTAAAAAACATTATAAATATTTTTGGCATAATTATAGACCTTAAAATCCTTGTGGCCGAAACCCACAACCTAGGGTTCTTGATTTTCTTCCCTTTTAACATCAAATCCAAAAACCAACCAATATATCATGCTAAAAATCATGGAAATCATAAGGAACTATTATACCATAGGTGAGGGAGTCTTACCTTGGGTTTCTTGATTTTTTGAACCTTGGAAGAGAAGGAAATGGTAAGATCTTTGGACCCTTGAACCCCCTTGTCCTTGTATCCTTGGAAGACCCCTTAGATCTTGGAGATGAAACCTTGGTGGAAGCTTTTCCAAGGGAGAACTCCCTTGGAGGTGTTTGGCTAGGATGAGGGAAGGAGGAGTTTCGAAAATGCAAGTAATGGGAAGAAGAGGTAACTCCCAAAACCCCCCTTTTATAGCCCATTAAGGAGGTAAATGATGAGTCTCTCCATGACCCTTCATCTTCTTCTATACTTTAACCAATATCCACTTCATTCCCTCATAACATTACCTTGCTAGGTGAGTTGGTTAGTGCATACATGGTTGTACAAGAGGTCCAAGGTTCAATCCTTGGTCCATGCACCTTATTTTTATTTTATTTTTCTTTTTATTTCCCTATAATTCCGAAAATCCTTTAAAAATTCCCCCATAATTATGTTAATATTTCTTATTAAAATCCCTTTATATTTATACTAATTTTCACCTAAAATCCACCAAAAATTATGGTACTAAAAAGCCCATATAAGGCCCATTAGTGCCCTTTTTTCCAATTTAAATGAGAAAACATGGATTTTCTAGGCCAAGGTTCGCCTTAATATTTCTAGGTTCCTCAGAAAATTATCTAGACATGCTTAATATTTTATGTAAATATTAAGAAAATTTTCCGGGTCGTTACATTTGGCACCTTAGGCTTGGTCATATTAAACTTAGTAGGATTCAGAGGTTGATAGCCGATGGGCTTCTAGGTTCATTGGTGGTGGAGGATCTCCCGACCTGTGAGGCTTGCTTGGAAGGTAAGATGACCAAGAGGCCTATCAAGGCTAAGGGGTATAGGGCGAAAGATGTGTTAGAACTGATTCATTCTGATTTATATGGTCCTATGTCAATCCAAGCAAGAGGAGGCTTTGAATACTTCGTCACCTTCATTGACGATTATTCAAGGTATAGGTACATTTACCTGATGCGCCGCAAGTCTGAATGCTTTGAAAAGTTCAAAGAATTCAAGGCTGATGTGGAGAAATATCAATGTAAAAGTATCAAGACACTACGATCAGATCGTGGTGGCGAATACCTCTTTGGAGAGTTTAGGACCTACTTATCTGAAGCTGGGATTCAGTCTCAGCTAACTGCACCCGGTACACCCCAATAGAACGGAGTTGCAGAAAGAAGGAATAGGACTCCTATGGGAATGGATAGGTCAATGATGAGCTATTCAGACATACCTGATTCGTTCTGGGGATACGCTCTGGAAATGGCAACGTACATACTGAACTTGGTTCCATCTAAGTCAGACCCTCATACTCCCACAGACCTGTGGACTGGGCGCAAGCCCAATCTAGGTCATGTTCGGATTTAGGGTAGTCCAGCTCATGTGCTGAAGGGAGATACTGATAAGTTTGAATCTCGTATGGAGGTACGTCTATGCGTAGGCTATCATTGAAGAACGAAGGGTGTTCTGTTCTATAGTCCTAAGGATCAGAAGGTAATCGTTAGTACGAATGCAAGATTCTTAGAGGAAGACTATGAGATGAACCATAAGCCCAAGAGTAGACTAGTGCTTGAAGAGTTAAGAGGGGACGTTCCAACCTTAGGACCAATTGTACAAGAGGACACACCACAGGTCACTGCACCGCGTGTCACTGAGGCTACACAGGTGGTGCCTCGTCGCAGTGGGAGGGTTGTGAGACAGCCTGAAAGGTTCATGTTTTTGGGAGAGTCTTCGGACATGGTCTCTGGTAAACATGAACTGGATCCTTGGACCTATGACGAGACCCTCCAAGATCAGGATGCAGATTCTTGGCAAAGAGCAATGAACTTTGAGATAAAATCTATGGATTCTAATCAAGTCTGGGAGTTAGTAGAACCACCTGATGGTGTAAATGCCATTGGATGCAAGTGGATCTACAAGAGAATGAGGGGATCAGATGGGAAGGTTGAGACCTTCAAAGAAAGGCTTGTTGCGAAAGGGTACACTCAGAAAGAGGGTATCAATTATGAGGAGACTTTTTCACCAGTAGCCATGCTTAAGTCGATCCGGATTCTCTTGTCTATTGCAGCTTATATGGACTATAAGGTATGGCAGATGGACGTCAAGATGACTTTTCTTAACGGAAGTCTTGAAGAGACCATCTACATACAGCAACCAGAAGGGTTCATTACAAAAGGCAAAGAGCATCTAGTGTGCAAGCTGAATCAGTCCATTTATGGATTGAAGCAAGCTTCAAGATCATGGAACATCCGCTTTGATGAAGTAATCCAGTGATATGGATTTACTCAAAGCCCAGATAAGTCATGTGTATACAAAAGATGTGACAAAAACGTCGTGGTATTTCTTGTACTTTTCGTAGATGACATTTTGTTAATTAGCAACATTGTCAAAGTATTATCAGACGTAAGAGCCTGGCTATCAATGCAGTTTGATATGAAGGACTTGGGAGAAGCGGGACACATCCTTGGGATTAAGGTCATAAGGGATCGCTAGAAAAGGATGTTGTGCTTATCCCAAGCTTCATATGTTGACACCGTCTTTTCTCGTTTTAGCATGGAAAACTCCAAGAAGGGTTTCCTACCCTTCAGGCATGGAGTTCCTCGATCCAAGGAGATGTGTCTGTAAACATCAAAGGAGATAGAGGAAATGAAGGTGGTTCCCTATGCTTCGGTAGTAGGAAGCCTCATGTATGCTATGTTGTGCACGAGAGCTGATGTCTGTTTTAGCGTGGGCATGGTTAGCAGATATTAGAGTAACCCTAGACAAGGACATTGGACAGCGGTAAAGCATATATTTAAATACCTGAGACGAACTAGGGATTATATGCTGGTTTACCGGGCAGACCAATTAGTCCCTGTGAGTTATACGGACTCAGATTTCCAGTCAGATAGGGACAAGAGTAAGTCTACCTTGGGGTTTGTGTTTACTTTAGGAGGTGGAGCCATTGATTGGAGGACTGCCAAGAAGAAATGCTTGGCGGACTCCACCATGGAAGCTGAATATGTGGCAGCCTTAGAGGCAGCCAAGGAAGCTGTATGACTCAGAAACTTCATCATGGACTTGGATGTGATTCCTGGTTTGCCTAGATCTATCACAATCTTTTGTGATAACAGTGGTGCAGTTGCAAACTCGAAGGAACCACGCGCCCATAAGGCAAGTAAACACATAGAGCGTAAGTGCCACCTGATACGAGAAATCGTAAAGCGAGGAGAAGTGGCTGTCGCCAAAATTGCATCAGAGGACAACCTGGCAGATCCTTTCACTAAAGCTCTTCCAGCTAGAGATTTTGATAGGCATGTGGAGGATATGGGAGTCAGATGTATGACAATAAAAGAGCAACAATGTCTTTAATTATAAGTGGGAGATTGTAAGATGTGTATACTGAAAGACATGAATTTCTCTATATGAACATCTTTATTTTGAAAAGAGTATCACAACTACACTAGGTGCCTGTTTACATTAGTACATGCATGAAGTCCAATTACTTTGCATTATAGATAACATGGTGTGTGGTGTCACATGGAAGATCAGGTTATCAGTTCCTTACTTAGTATAAATTAGAGGCTCACAACCGAGATAGAATTGGACAACCCATCAGAATGGTTGTAGTGTAATTAGGTATGGTTGGTCTTGACCATAGAATTACACTAGTGTGTTGTGAGTACATTGAGTAGGACCAAAATCCGAGGTTATCTAGTTTGTACTGACTCGATAATTGGATAGGACCTCAAGATTATATTATGGAGTATGAACTCTTAATCCCAATATAATAACGGGCATATATTATTAACTATTGTTTCTTTGATTCACCAATGGGTGAGATCTATACTGTTAGATCGATAGGCCCAGTGAGTTGGGAGATAATATTAATAATATGATGTGTTGTTGATTATTGACGGAATCCATGTCCTGGTGAGTCGGGTTAATGATGCCCTCTTGATGAGCTCGAAAGGTTTATCATGCTAAACCCTGTAGGTGGATTTGATCCGGCAAGATGATAAGATCGAGTGGTACTAGTCAAGGACTCAGAGGTTAATTAATTTGAATTGTCAGTAATTTAAATTAATTAACGGGCATTCGAGATATTAAACATGGGGGGATGAACGACTCGTAATATGTGGAGCCCATATAAAATAATGGGGGTTGGTGAGGAAGTTCAATTATGATTCTTTAGTGGAATGGATCTTAAATAATGGATCGGGATTAGATCCATTGGTGGGCCAAGATCCAACTCCTCCTCTTGGTCCCTATCTTAGCCCTATAAATAGCCTAAGAGATCATGAAACCAAGGGTTGATCCAAGAGATTACTCCCAAGGCCTCTCCTCTCTCTCTCTCTCTCTCTCTCTCTCTCCTTTTCTCTCTTCTCCTCCAAGTTTCGGCCGACGCAAAAGAGAAGGAGATCTTCTCCTCTTCTCCATCACTTGGTTTGGATCACCAAGGATATGGTAGGGATCTTCCCTTGCCTTGTGTGGTGATCGGTGGCGAGGGACCAAGTAGTGGTGGCTGAAAGGAGGTGGCGCAAGAGGGAGGCTTGCGGCGACGCAAGGTGAGGGAAGGAGAGAGTTTTCGGCCGGTTGGGAGAGGAAGAAGGAGTTCTATCTCCTTCTTCATCTTCTTCTCCATCCTCTTGAAGAGAGCTGTTGGTCCGGAGGCTTATTGGCGCCTCCGGCGATCGGCGGTGCAAAGGGTAGAGGAAGAAGGCGCTGGCGCTAGGTAAACCCTAGGTTAGGGTTTCCTGTTTTGGCCAAGGTGGGAAGAAGAGCTCGGTTGGTGGTCTCGGTTCGCGGTAGATCGTCGCCCACATGACGTCCCTGAAGGGAGGGACATAAGGTTGAAGATCGTGAGGTGATCGGAGAGGTATAACCCTTTCCAAGCTCCATTCATTATCCTTATGTCAATTTTGTGCTATGTTTACTAACCTCGTCATTTCATGTGTGAAAGTTAATTATTTTGATTAGTTATCATAGTTAATAATTAACTAACTGGACCCCGACCATAAACACAAATGCCAGTGATCAACTCATAGCCTTTTCCGCAGTCGAATTGTCGAGCAAATCACAAGGCCGATTTTGGTAATTGGCCGAGTTGTGATTTGGATCGTTCGATATGGCACGAGACGGTCGTAGGGAGACGGGTCTCCATTCGGATTAATTTTTAATCCGTAGACATGGATAGGTCTCTCGGATCGACTAAGTATTCACTTAGGAAACCCGCCAAGCCATACCCATTAGAAGGAGGCTCCAGGAGGAAGTGCGCGGCACTTCGGACTTCCAGAGTTGGCCGAGTTTCTTTTTTGGTTTACGTTTATTTACGAGTTGAATTTATTTATTCTTTGTTTGTAATTCAAACTGTAAGACGGGTTTCTCCGCCTCCGGGAAGTTCGAAAAAGAGACCACTAGTGGACTCATGTTGAGTGCTTAGGCCTTGGATGTACTGATCTTGGGAGATTGGGAACCAAGTAAATCCCGCGTGTTTATCTTGTGTCTTTCTTTATTTATTTTATTTTTCCGTTGCGTACTAACCCTGATAGAAAGATGAAGTTTTTCATAGATATTTTGGCAAATGTTCGAGTCAATATTCACCTCCGTCCCTCTATCGACTGGCACCGATCCTACATCTTCTTTTGTGTGTTGCGCAATTGAAGTCCAGACAACGCCGAAACGTTGTACAACTCTCCGAACGAAGACCTATCCTCACACTTCACGAGTCGGTATTGTTGTTAATTTCTTATTGCACACGTTAATTTGTAACTTGTAAGAATCATTGCGATTTTTAGTGATGCCCAAAGTAAACGATCAAGGATCGTGGGGCTTGCAGTAAGAGCCTGTCAAGACTCCGAAGCAGGTAAAATCAACTTGAGTTAGTGATCTTGATTTATTGTTTATTTCTGCTGCTCTATCTCTCTAACTCCTACGCTTATTCTCAAAGCTTCCACTGTGTACATTATCACTTAGTAATTTAAGTGTTAAATCAAAAATTTTGGTTAAGCGATATTCACCCCTCCCCCCTCTATCGCTCTATCTCAATCCTACACCGAGCACTAGAATAAGATCCTCCATATGTTTATTCCACCAAGTCCTAAATGACTCAATCACACATCAAACCAATCAATGACACATGAAGAAATATGTTTCTAACTTAAACTCTTCTATTCTTCCCTTTTGACACCATTAAAAAGACTATACCAAACAATATAAACTGAAGGCATCAAAGTAAAACAAAGTGACGCCCGCTTTTTTTTTTTCCTAAGCGGCGTTACGTTAACATGCTTAGGGCATGTAGACATCATAAGGCAGCGGAATAACTTAACTTATACATGCCCTATTACCATTCTTAACTTACTGACATGGGAACCTTAGCATATTAACTTTGAACTTAAGCATCATATCATGTCTCACATAACATCATATCATAAGGTTCCATAAGTCATTATTCAAACATATAAGTAAACATATAGTTTCCTGGGCCAAGTCACTACGACACACATGCGTTCTTGCCCTCTGCTGCTTCCTTCATTGTCCCCTTGAATGATCTGCGGTATAAGGAAATAAGACTATAAGCACACAGGCTTAGTAAGACTCTTTCCTACTCACAAAACCATTCATCATTCATCATCTCATAATGAGCACATAAAACATTAACATACTTGGTGCTCTACTTAGAACATAACATCTTACGTCACTTGTCGTATACATAGCATAGCATGAACATAATCATAGTAACATTCTAAGCATGGCATGATACATGGCGTAAACATAAACATCATAGACATTCTAAGCATGGCATAATTCATGGCATAATTCATAAACATAGTGAACATAATTCATGGCATAAATCATAAACGTAGTGAACCTTCTAAGCATGACATAATTCATGGCATAAACATAAACATCATAGACATTCTAAGCATGGCATAATTCATGGCATAATTCATAAACATAGTGAACCTTCTAAGCATGGCATAAAACCTATCATAGCATATGAACCTCTTCCTAACATAATCATGGCATAGATCATTCATTCTCATGCATACTTCTTAACATGAAACATAAGCATAAAATCTTATCAACATAGCATAATGCATAACATGAATGGATGCATGAGTGGAATGCATATACATAAGGGATGCTTAACTTTTAAAACATACTTTTAAATGCTTAAACATAATCATCATAACATCATTTGGCGTCCCCGGCTTGTACCACATACATACATCATAGCGCGCATCCCTAGCAAGTCCGAGGTCGCGAGCCCCAACCTACTAGGGTAAGGACAGCATAGTCGGTAGTCCCCAAACCGAGGCGTTCTTAAGGTGCCCATCCCTGTTGCCCAGCTCCAGTAGGGCCAGAACCGTGGACAGCTTCGGTAGTCCAAAACCGGGGCGTTCTTAAGGTGCCCATCCCTTGGACCCATACTTCGGTCCGGTACAAGCCCATACATAAAGTAAAATACTTTTCATGTGTCATCATTCATATGGCATTCATGGCATCTTTAACATAGCATAACTTGTTACGGCTCGGGCTGTCTACCGGCCCATTTACCGGTCCTCACGACCATCGTACCGTCGACCATCGACCGTGCCGTTTTAGCATATTTATGCCTTAAAGACATAAGCATCATCTTTCATTCATCATCATTCATAGCATATTCATTCATTCATCATACTTAACATCATCATTATGCCTTAAAGGCATGAACCTTAACTTCATTCTTCACTTTTATTCTTAGACATGGCATCATTTTCATTCTTAACATGGCATCATTTTCATTCTTAAACATGGCATCATCCTCATTCTTAAACATAAACATAACATACTTAACATGACATCATTCATATCATGAACCTAACATATCATAGCATCATTTTTATCGTGATCATAACCCTATCATTCTTATCATGAACATACATAATCACTTAACATGGTTCTTAGCATAGCATGGGCATATAACTTAACATGGTTCCCTACATCACCCTTATATCATGGCAACACATAAACATATACTTGAAGTTAAAGGCTCAACCCTAACCCTTGGGTCCTTGAGGTTGGCCGAAACATATGGGGTCTCTAGGGTAATCCAAAAATTCCCAGAAATTATACTTAATCTCCACACATCATAAGGGAACATAAATTAACATTATCAAGATTTTTGGCTTAATTATAGACCTTTAAATCTTGGTGGCCGAAACCCTTAAACTTAGGGTTCTTAGTTTTGTTTCTTTCATGTTGACCGAAACCCTAGGGTGTCCTAGAGTACTCCAAAAATTCCCAAAAATTATACTTAACCTCTACACATCATAAGGGAACATTAAATAAGATTATCATGATTTTTAGCATAATTATAGACCTGTAAATCATGGTGGCAGAAACCCTTAAACTTAGGGTTCTTAGTTTTGTTTCTTTCATGTTGGCCGAAACCCTAGGGTATCCTAGGGTACTCCAAAAATTCCCAAAAATTATAATTAACCTCTAAACATCATAAGGGAACATTAAATAACATTATCATGATTTTTATCATAATTATAGACCTGTAAATCATGGTGGCCGAAACCCTTAAACTTAAGGTTCTTAGTTTTGTTTCTTTCATGTTGGCCGAAACCCTAGGGTGTCCTAGGTTACTCCAAAAATTCCCAAAAATTATACTTAACCTTTACAAATCATAAGGGAACATTAAATAACATTATCATTATTTTTAGCATAATTATAGACCTGTAAATGATGGTGGCCGAAACCCTTAAACTTAAGGTTCTTAGTTTTTCTTCCTTTCAACATCAAATCCAAAAACTAACCAATATATCATGCTAAAAATCATGGAAATCATAGGGAACTATTATACCACAGGTGAGGGAGTTTACTTTGGGTTTCTTGATTTTTCGAACCTTGGAAGAGAAGAAAATGGTAAGATCTTTGGATCCTTGCCTCCTTGTCCTTGTATCCTTGGAAAAGACCTTAGATCTTGGGGATAAGACCTCTTGTGGAGTTTTTCCAAGGGGAAATCCTTCCTTGGGTGTTCGGCTAGGATGAGGGGAGGAGAAGTTTCGAAAATTCAAGAAATGGGAAGAAGAGGTAACTCCCAAAACCCCCCTTTAATAGCCCATTAAGGAGGCAAATGAAGAGTCTCTCCATGACTCTTCATCTTCTTCTTAATCTTAACTTATATCCACTTCATTTCCTCATAGAAATCCCTTCCTAGGTGAGTTGGTTAAGGCTTACATGGTTGTAGAAGAGGTCCAAGGTTCAATCCTTGGCTCATGCACCTTTATTTTTATTTTATTTTTATGTCATTTATTTTATTATTTCTATTTCCTAAATTCTGAAAATCCCCCTAAAATCACCCATAATTATGCCAATATTCCTAAATAAAATTCTTTTATATTTATATTAATTTTACCTAATTTATATTAATTTTATCTAATTAATATCCATTTTTGGAGCCCATTTAAAGCTCATTGGTACTTAATTTCTCCATTAAAATAGGAAAAATTAGGCTAAGACTTACCCATAATCAAGCTAATATGCCTAATTAAATCCTATTTATATTTACACTAATTATTACCTAAAATCCACCTATAATCATGGTACTAAAAAGCCCACATAAGGCCCATTAGTACTTAGTTTTCTCAATTTAAATGAGAAAACATGGATTTTCTAGGCCAAAGCTCGTATTAATACCTCTAGGTCCCTCGGAAAATTATCTAGACATGCTCAATATTTTCAGAAAATATTAAGAGAATTTTCCGGGTCGTTACAGTAGTATTTCTGAAAATTTCAGTCAAAATTTAAAAATCAGAGTACCAGTTGATTGAGATAGTTATCAGTCGACTGGCTCAGCGAAACTACCGATCATACCAAAAACCAATAAGATCAATCGACTAGTGTGTCCTACCTGTTGACTAGCACATTTCTGATCCGAATTTCAACATTTTGAGCTGAATTTTTGAAACACATAAAAATTTTTAGAAAATTTGGAAAATCATGAAATTTTGTAAATATATTTCTTAAACTATTATTTAATCAGAAAAAATAAGTTTTCATGAAAAGTCAAGGTATTTTTAAATTTTTTACTAAAACTCAAAAACTTGAAAAAAATCAACTTTGTATCATTCTTTAGCCCTAGTTTTGAAATTATATATTTTTCAAATCTATCCCATAGTAAGTAAAATACAGAATTATTTTCAAAATATTTGAAATATCCAACTATGTTCTATGGGCAAGATGTCTATTAATTAAATATTTATTTTTCCCGTAGTTAGTCTATTATTGTTAAAATGATACATTTCATAACCATCAAACTGCCATTAGCATATGTGAATTATGAGTATCATTCTAGCATCTCATATGCATAAGTAACAACATAAATCAAGTCATTATGAGATGTACTAAAGGTTATCTCCAATTAGCTCATTTGATCATGAATGTATTTAGGCTAAGTGTTACCCCATAAGGTCTTAAGTCAACCATTTCTTAAAATTATGAAATTTTAACTCACATGGTTGACTTATCCCTAAATCCTTTAACCCATGAGGATTGACTTTGGTACCCAATAGAAGCAGTTAGTACCCTTGGACCGATCAACCTTGGGTTGATTGCATAAACAGTTAGTACCCTTCAAGAATTATTTTTCACTTTTGAATTATATGAATCTCGGTGTGTAGGAAATAAAAATAAGACATACAACATTGCCCTAAATGCAAGGAGGACTGAAACAAATTCAGAGTCTTTAGCTGACGATGATGAAATGGCATTCATGGTAAGAAAGTTAAATAAGACATTTAGATCTAACATGTTTTCTAAGATGCTGGATAAGAAACGTTCTCCGAGTTAGAGACAAGTAAGATGCTACCACTGTGATGAACAAGGTTACATTAAAGAGCAATGCCCCAAATTGAAGAATAAAAAGAAAGAAAAAGGAAACAAGCACAAAGACAAAAACTTGAAAGCATCATGGCATGAATCCGAAATCGAGACCTACGCCGAACTTACACTTATGGCAAGTCATCAAGAGGACGACAAAGAAATCACCTTCGACATGAGCTTCGATGAAGGGGGTGATTCATCATAAGAAAGCAAGATTAAAGGGGGAGATTCCAGTTTCAAACACGACAAAATGGTAAGTGTGGTATGCAGGCTTCATCCAGAAAAAATATTTTCTGGTATAAAAGTCCTGCTTAATCACTATGCATATTTAGAATGAAAAATATAGACTTTAAAAAATAATTAGCTTTCACATGTTCGTTAGACATGTACGATTCGGTAAAATTTGAAAATGAAAGATTAAATGCACGAATAGTTAAATTAGAAAATGAATATGCATGTGCTAGTTCCAATTTCTTCTCTAAAAAGATCATTTATAATGAAGATCATAACTGATACATTAGGAATCATAGGGGTCATATTACATAAGTGGCCAAGAATTATATTCCACCAAAATATCTTATTAACCCTATAGGTAAATCAATTTTGGATTTCGAAATCAATTTTAAATTTTTAAATATCTTTTTTGTATTGAATAAATTACCTTTGAATTTCTTGATTATTAGAAAATCTAAATCAAATATTAATATTTGAAGATAATTTATTTTTTTAAATTTTTCTGCGATGCACATTGACTTTGTTAGGATGTATACTATAAGCCTAGGTTAGTGTGAACATCTATTTTTGAATGAGAATCACAGTAGTCATGTGTTTACATTTTTATATTTGTTATATGTGTAGTATTCTATTACTTCACATTGTAGATAACATGGTGTGTGGTGTCACATAGAAGATCATGTTATCTGTTCCTAGTAAAGTATAAGTAGTAGCTCACAACTAAGATGGAATTGGACAAACCATTGGAACAGTTATAGTGTAATTTGGTATTAGTCTATCTTGACTATAAAATTACACTAGTGCACTTTGTGTGTATTGAGCTGGATCATTTTGAGGTTGTTCAATTTATACTGACTATATAATTGAATAAGACCTCTGTTATTATAGATGTGCATGCTCTTAATCCCGATATAATAACGGACACATATATTTAATATTTATTTCTTTAATTTACCAATGGACGAGATTTATTTGTTAAGTCAATAGGCCCGGTAAATTGAGAAATAATATTATTTATATGGTGTGTCATTGATTATAAATGGAAACTGTGTCCTAATTATTTAGGTTGATGATGTCCCCTTAAGGAGCTAATGTACACATAATAAGAAAGAGCCCATATTTTAATATGGGGTTGGTGCGGTAGTTCAATAATAATCCTTTAGTGGAGCGGATTATTATTAACGGATCGGGTTAAAAATCCGTTAGGAGACCATAACCAACTCCTCCTTTTGGTCCCTATTGTAGCCTATAAATACCCTCTTAAGCCATCATGAAAAAAACCTAACTTGGCTATTTTTCTTCTTATCCTCTTGGGCGTGCGGCGCAACCACAAGGAAGGGGGCGTGTGGCTAGGTCAACCAAGGGAGAAGGGAGAGCTAGCTTCTTTCTTTTCTCTTCTCTCCTTTGGGTGTGCGCAACCTTGAGGAAAGGCTAGGGTCGGCGCAACCTTCAAGGAAGGCTAGGGTCGGCGCATCAAGAAGGAGAAAGGAGTAAGAAGAAGGGTGAACGACGACTGTGATTCTTGGAGGATCATCGCCCATACGACGTCCAAGAAGAGGATAAGAATACAATAGAAGATCAAGAGGGTATACTTTTGGTTTTTATTCTGCTTTAATTGCATTAGTCTTTCTCTTGGATCCTGAATCAAACACAAGAACCAGCGATCGAAACTTCATCTTCTATTCCGTTGCTAATCTATCAGAAGCTTGATTACTTGAACAACTAGTTTGTTCAAGCGATCACTCAATAGAAAAGCAAGGTAGATGAAGTAGGTCATTCGAGAAGTTTTCTATCCCTGTGTGGATTGATTCTATGCATAGAATTAAATCCGTAGAAACAGGGTGGAATCCCAACGCCAACAAACTTTATCTAGTTAGTATAATTTTTTAGAATTTTTTAAATATTTGATGAATTTCCATAAATTTATTTTGAAAAATCAACTTTTTAATAAAATATATAATTAAAAAATTATTTTTGAAAATTTCAATTTTTTAAGATCTAAACATTATGTTTTGACCATTTTGAAAAATTAGAAGAATTTTTCGAAGTTAATATCTAATTTTAAAATTATTTTTGTTAAAAATTATTTTATGTGATTAAAATTATTATTTTTGAACTAAAAAAATTTATTTTTATTTGAAAATTTTTAAACCATTGAATTCATTGATTTCACAATTTGATAAAAATTTTGAAAATTTTCTATTAGATAAATAATTTTTATGTATTTTTATACGAAAATCATATTATTGAATTTATAAATAGTAAAAAAAGTATTATTTCATAGTTTCAATTTTTTTGGATTTGCACGACATATTTTAGATGTTAATAAAAATTGTAAAAAAATTTTGAAGTCAAATTTATATGTTAAGAATATTTCAAAATTCATTAAGTTTTTTAAATATTCTAAATTATGTTTTTTCCCCTTAATGAGTTTTGTTTACTTAAAAATGTCTTTTACCTCATTTTTTTTTGATGTGATCAAAGGGTGAGAGAAAATAAGATTAAGTTAAGGGAGAGGTTAAGAGTGAGGATAAGTTGAATTTACTTACATTATTTATTGTACTACATTGCCATATTTTGTTTCATTGTTTTGAATACGAAAATTATTATTATTTTATTTGGTTAACCCTAACTTAACTTGGGTTGATACATATCAAAAAGAGAGAGATTATATGTACTCTAAGATAGTTTTGATTGATCAACCAAGTCAAGTTAGGTTCGGGCGTATTTGATCCCTGTGGTTAAGTGTGCAGGATCTTAAGAGCACAAGAAGTCGAGTGGAAGATATAACGGATGAGAATGATAGCATGGGAAAGGAGCCGACGAGATCGGTGCATCCGAGGGAAATGGAGGTCTTGGTTGCAACAAGATAACAAAAGTAGATTCTTTCTAGTGTGCTTTCACTGTCTTGGATTTGCAACCAAGTAAATCGTAGCCTCGCCCGTTTAGTTGTTGTTCATTGTTTATGTTTTTAATTAACTACTAAAATTAACTTCTATCATTATACGAATTTGCAATAGATCAAAGTATTCATTGCAAGGCAATTCACCCCCCCCCCTCCTCTTGTCAGCCTGCCAACGGTCCTACAGATTTAACGAGAGCATTTGACCCCAGTAAGACAAAAGAAGAAATTGCTTCTACATTACTTGATGATCAAGTTGATCCAGATCAATATCATGCTTTAGTTCATCATTGGTTTTCAGAAGAAGGGCAAGTATGTTATTTTACATATATATGTATTTTATATAACATTATACACATATGCGACATTTCCTCCTTATGAATTCTTGCTTTGTATTGAAAATAAGTGGAATTAATAAGCAAAACTGTTCTAAGCTTGAAGATACCAATTGTATGGGTACAAAAAGTCTCTCAGTAGTGATTGATGGGAAGATTTATTTGCGTTCATTATTATGGAATAATCTATTTTATGTGAAACTCATAATTTATTTGGTTTTAAAAAAAGAAAAACATAGTAGTGTTGCCTTAACGTCATGTGGTATGTATTGACACTCGAACTCGTAAGAATGGAATAATTGTCAATGATAAAGTTGCTGGTTTATTGTAAGATTTAATTTTATATGTTTTGTTGGTGCTGGAAGCACCAGATCAAACATTGTTTTGATAAGTGACAAAGGGTTCAAGTTAAGCTAGTTTGCTTATACTAAAAAACTTGTGAAGTTTGCAAGAAAATTCTAGGTAAGCTGGCAAGAAGTCTTGACCTGTAGGGTTAAGCACGAAGTCCTGGTCGGGGATTGGGTAACAAAGACTTGGTGAGTGAAGCTAAGCATAAAGTCTTGGTCCGAGGGACTGAGCAGAAGACTTTCCTGAGCGGGGATTGCGAACAGGAGTCGAGACGGGTCGAGGTCAAACGTCGTCGAGTTACAGGTTCTAAGAGGCTGAGCAAAAGTCCAACTAGAGGTTTTGGGTGGCAGCAGGTACACTCTCCTGAGAGAAGTAGGTGTGGACGTGTTCCCGGGAGGGAACAATAGTCATCGGTCCGACCTAGGGTTTCAGGAGGAACATAAAAGTCTGGACCAAGAAAACACTAGCTATAAATCCATACTTGCATTTATTCTGTTTATATTATTGTATGGAACTAACCCTTGTTGCAGCTGAATAAGTTGAACGAGTTGGACTAGAGCGCCTGAATGGGAATCAGGCTCCTGGGATGTAGCGGTGGGTGGCTGAGCTGGCACAACAGTCAAGCTTACGTGGCAAGTGTTAAGTGGAGGAGCCACGTTGGCACTCAGGCGCCTGAAAGGGACTAGGGCACCTGAGCCAGGATAGAAGTTTGACTGCACAGTGGATAGAATTGCCGCCAAAGACGTTGTGACTAGGGCACCTGATGGCCTTTCAGGCACCTAAATGACAAATATATAAATGGGTCGAGAGCAGCACGTCACAACAACAATTCACATTTTGCGATCATTTTGTTCTCCTATGTGCTTCGCGATCAAAGCTTTGACAATGCCGAAATTATGGGATCGTTTAGAATCAATAGAGGGGGGGTGAATATTGATAAAAATAAATTTGGATACGTAAGAGCAATGCGGAGCGAAAAATAAAGCAATGCTAACTCCATTTGTTTTACTTGGTTCGGAGTTTGTAATGACTCCTACTACAAGGCCCACGGTCCTTGACCGTTTTTGTTGGGAAATTTTATATTTCGAAAAGGTATTACAAAATTTTAATTAACGAATATAGAATTGAAAATAACTTGATATTATACCAATGACCGAAAAGAAATCTGAAGAACGGAGCAGCAGGTCGTCGATATTGAGCATTGTCGATGCTTGGAACTCGAGCACGGAGGGAATGAACTGAACATTTAAGTGCTTGAGTTGAGAGAAGTCTTGTTTGGAAGCAAGGGTGAACCCCCTTTTATACTAGTATCCAGGGCGCCTGTGTTGGATAGGGCGCCTGCCACGTCAGCCGTTTTGGCGCAAGCTTATCCATAGTCTCGGCCAATGTCTATCCCCGTCTAGGGCGCCTGGGACGTCTAGGGAGCCTGACTACTCACGAGCGCCTCACATGCTGACGTGGCAACCTGCCAGCTCAGCTTCACAGCCTCAGGAAGAAACCCCATATGGGCCGCCTGTATCAACACAGGCGCCTGTGTTCTCCGGCATCTGAGCCCTCTCAGGCGCCTGGGATGCAGAAACTCGAACCTCTTGCTCCTACAACCAGGGTTAGTTTCAGAACAGCGGTAATAATAAAATCAAGTATAAATAACAGCCAACACTGTCTTAGTTTTGACTTTGGGATTCCAAATGGAACCCTAGGTCGAACCGACTGATAGATGTGTATACTAAAAACTTATTCTTTTTGTATATAAGATCATCTTTACTTTGAAAACAGAATCACAACAACACTAGGTGCTTGTTTATACTAGTACATGCATAAAAGTCCTCTACTTTGCATTGTAGATAACATAGTATGTGGTGACACACGGATGATTATGTTATCAGTTCCTTGCCTAGTATAAGCAAAGGCTCACAGTCGAGATGAAATTGGATAAACCATCGGGATGGTTGTAGTGTGATTAGGTGTGGTAATTGGTCTTGACCATAGAATTACACTAGTGTACTTTGAGTACATTGAGCAGGACCAAAACCAGAGGTTATCTAATTTGTATAGGCTTAATAATTGGATAGGACCTCAGATATTATTATGGAGTACGATCCCTAAATCCTGATATAATAACGGACACATATTATTAATTATTATTTCTTTGATTTATCAATGGACGAGTTCTATTCTGTTAGATCGATAGGCCTGGTAAGTTAGGAAATAATATTAATTTTATGGTGTGCCATTGATTATTGACGGAATTCGTGTCCTGGTGAGTCGGGATGATGATGCCCCCTTGATGAGCTCAAATGGTTCATCATGTTAAACCCTGCAGGTGAATTTGAACCAACATGATGATAAGGTTGAGTGATACTAATCAAAGACCCAGAAGTTAATTAATTTAAATTGTCATTAATTTAAATTAATTAACGGGCATTCGATATCTTAAACATGGGGGGATGGACGACTCATAATATGTGGAGCCCATATTAAAATATGGGGGTTGGTGAGAAAGTTCAATTAAGATCCTTTAGTAGAATGGATCTTAATTAATGGATCAGGTTTAGATCCATTAGCGGGCCAACATCCAACTCTTCCTCTTGGTCCCCACCTTAGCCCTATATAAACCCCATGGGATCAAGAAACCAAGGTGGAATAATCCAACTCTAGTTTTTCTCTCCTCTCCTCTCCTTCTCTCTCCTAGGTCACGACAACAAGGTGGTGACCATCTTCTTGCTTTCTTCTTCCACCCTCAACTTCACCGTGAGCAAGCACCACTAGACAAAGAGAGGAGAGTCTTCTCTCTATTGTGGTGAGCGTCAGTGAGAGAGGAAGACACGATGGCCGGAAGGAGGAGGCGCAAGGAGGTCTCACCGGCGGCAGCGCAAGGCTGAGAAGGGAGAGGGTTTGATCGGTTCTTGATTTGGAAGGAGAGGTTCTTTTCTCTCCAACTTCTTCCCTATCTTCCCCTCGGTTGCTGCTTGGTGGCCGACGAGTTCAGGTGGTGTTGGACAACCGGCGGAGCATGCAAAGGAGGAGAAGAAGGCCGACGCAACTCCTTGGGTGTGAGTTAGGGTTTCGGCTAGAAGGAGAAGAAGGAAGATAGTGCCTTGGTGATTTCGGTTCTCAGTAGCTCGTCATCCACACGACGTCCAGGAAGGGAAGGGACATAAGATAGAAGGCCACGAGGTAACGGGAAGGTATAAACTCTCCCTAAGCTCCTTATGATCTTTTGTGTCATGATAATTAGTTTCGTCATTTTATGTGTGTTATTTAATTATTTTGATTATGAATCATAGCTAATAATTAATTAACTGGACCCCGACCATAAACACAAGAACCGGTGATCCACTCGTTGTCTCTTCCGTGGTCGTTTGGTTAGAAGAATTACAAGGCACGATCTTTGTGATTGGCCAAGTTGTAATTCATACCAAACGATACGATGACGAGATGGTCGTTGGGAGATAGGTCTTCATTCAGATTATTTTTAATCTGTAGACATGGAGAGGTCTCTCAAGAACGACTAAGATTCTCTAGGGAAACCTGCCAAGCTATACCCAACAATTGGTACCAGAGCTGAGGTTTCTGGTTTTGTGTGTTTAGGATTGGTTAATTTTTGCATTTTTCATACATTATATTTTGCTGGATGATATGTGGATGTGCATAGGCTATCTTTGTGTTGCAAGCACTGGATTCCAAATTATCATGGCCAAATATTTGATGTGTATGAATGTTTATGCAATTTATGTAAATTAATTAATCCTCGGGGTTGACAAGGCTAGATAGTATTTAATTTTAGTAATTAAATATGGCACATGTTTAGCCGAGCTCTTTGTTTACATTTGATCTAGATTTTATGTACACTCCATTGTGGAGTATAGGATCAATGATGTAAATAATTAGCTAGTCATCTCAGCTCGGAGATCCCTCAAGGTAGCTTGCGCATAAGGAAGGGTGGAGCGGACGAGGTGACGACACGACTGGAGGCGCATTGGAAGACCAAGGCCAAGAAAAGTTGAAAAATCTAGGATTTTCTTTTTCATTATGATTGGTTATGTGCTTGTTGTGTGCGTGCAAGTTAAAATTCCTCAAACTAAATTACTAAGTGGGAGAGGGACCCTCAGGGTCTCATGGCTTCTATTGCAATCTGACATGTGATGCGAACAAGCCCGCGCGTTGGCTCTGAGTGCCTTCCTCCATAATGGATAGGCTTGTTTTGCGGATCACAAGGTCAGAAAAGATTATAGGGAATTATTGAAGAGCGTGTGTACTTCCCCAACAGAAGGCACATAATCCTAAATAATTCTCTTAGTATCGTGCAATGGTAAAACTTAGATACGATTATTAGTATCCTCCCCAACGGAGTCACTGCTAATAATCTGTAGGGTTGAAGTGAACCAACTATTAATCTTGCTTGCCAAAAAGTTAGGTTGACAAGATAGTAAGATTAATGGGTAAAACCTTCTCTAATGAATGTAGAGTTCGTATACGTCCACACTAACGTGGCATGTGAATTCTTGGTGTTTGAGATGTTGGTTGATTTCGAAAATTAATTGTTTTAAGGAATCAATTTATTTTCGATATCTAAAGTAGAGTGTGTTGTGATTCTCAGGATTTTCAAAATGACCTTTAACCCACTAGCAACAATACTTAAGGAGAATAAACTTACTGGACCCAACTATATTAACTGGAAGAGAAACCTTGGCATTGTCCTTACGGCTGAAGAGTACAAATTTGTACTCACCGAAAAATGTTCGGATAAGCCTAGCGACAGATCTAGTGAAGGGAAGAAGGAGCATTACAAGAAAGGGTTAAGGCAGATGAGATGGCACAGTATTACATTCTAGAATCCATATTGAATGTATTGCATCATCAGCATCAGGCCATGCCCACTGCTTGTGACATGATGCTGAACCTTCAGGAGCTCTTCAGGCACCAGAATCGTGCAACTAGGCAGCTGGCGATGAAAAATCTGATGACGACTACTATGGTCGAAGGGACACCCGTAAGGGATCATGTCCTGAAGATGATGACCCACCTCAATGAGATTGAGGTTCTTGGAGGACACATCGACGGGGAATCCCAGGATGATATTATACTCCAATCTCTGCCTAGGTGTTTTGAGTAGTTCCGGCTCAACTATAACATGAATAAGCATGAGTATACATTGGGGGAACTCTTGGGAGAACTTCAGGTGGCAGAGGGGTTGTTTCGTCAGAATCCGAAGACCTTAGTGACTCAAAGGGTTTCTGCTTCTGTGCCGAAAGGCAGGAAGAAGAAGAAGAAACAAGGAGGGTTCAAGAAGGTAGCAACATCGCAGGGACCTCGGATGGGCGTGAAGAAGTTGTAAGGCAAGTGCTTCATGTGTAAGCAAACTGGACACTGGAAGGCGGAGTGTCCCCATCGTTAAAGCAAAGGTATTTCCTCATGCTTGGTCGTTGAAACATGTTTAGCGTTGCTATCTACCAGTACCTGGTTCGTAGATACAGGGGCCACTGATCATGTCTGCAATACTCTGCAAGGGTTCCAAGAAACCCGACGGCTGACTGATGGGGAAATCGTAGTCTACATGGGCAATGCTACCGAGGTGGCAGCGGTCACAGTGGGAGATTTTTATTTGTCTTTTGAGAGAAATAAAGTGTTGGTTCTGAGAGATTTCTTATATGCACCCTTATTTAAAAAGAATTTAATTTCAGTTTCTAAGTTAATAAAGGATGGATATTCTGTTTCTTTTAATAACAACGTTGTTATAATTTGAAATAGAGATATTATCTGTTCGAGTACTATGGTTGGCAATCTGTACACTCTAGAATCAAAGACTCCCACGATGCATGTTGGGACCGGGTGCATGTTGACAAGGATACGAGTTCGTAAAATTTTAAATTTTTACGTGCAGCGGAAGAATTTGCATAAAATAATTTCCTAAATTATTTTAACTTCGTATCTAGCATGCAACCTTATGGTGTGTAGACATAATCATAAATTAAAACTTTGCAGAAAAGGTAAACTAATTTACTAAGTACCTCGCGTAACTTGAAGTAAGGGACAAGATCCAACCGTAGCGTCCCTTAGAAGCTCCGCCTCTATTCGCGTCCACGCCGAGTTCTCTTCGGGATGACTTTGCATAGTCACGAGTTTTGTGCCGACGAGAACTACTAGATTCTCTATAGGCAAAACAAAGAAGATCAAGAGAATGATTAGGAAACTAACCACCGAAGCAACGGAATCGAATTCCGAGAGAGAGGGAGATGTGATCCGCTTCTTCTTCTTCTTGGTTGGCATCTCCTTCTTCTTGATGGCTCACGGCAACCAAGAGTGGAGGAGGTGTGCGCCGGCCCTAGCTTGGAAGGTGGGCGCCGGCCCTAGGTCTCCAAGTGGGCGCCGACCCTAGGCAAGAGAGGGAGAAGGAGAAGAGAAGAGAAGAGAGAGAGGGAGAGCTCTATTAGGGTTAGTTGATATGGAATAAGGGCTTGCCTTTGGTTCCTTTATATAGTAGCAACTCCTTTGCTAAGTCTCCCTCTTAACGGAATTAACGGAATTAGTTATAAGAAATTTATCTTATAAATTCTCTTATTAATTATTCCGTTTAAGCCGAGTCTTATTATAACTAATTTATAATAAAATAAATTATTCTTCTCTTTAAATCATGGAATAAATTTTATAAGAAATTTATAAACTTTCTTATTATGGAAAAATCAATTCATAATTGATTTTATAAAGTTAAAATAAACCAATTCATGGATTATTTTAACTTCCATAAAAAGAATAAATTTCTATAAATTTATTTATATAAATTTCTTTATACAAATTTATTTATCCATAATTTATAAAATAAATCGCACTAGATTTATTTTATTAATTAAACCAATTAAATTGGTTTTTCTCCCTTCAATGGCCGGCCACCCAAGGAGGGTTAACACCCTCTTTGGCCGGCCAAAACCGACCCGAACCGATCGTGAATTAAACTCATTTAATTCGCCCAAAAAGCCTTCAAAAGACTTAGCCATTTTTAGTTTCCGTTGCGCCTCTGATTAACTCAGATTCAACTTATTTCTCTTGATCGGAAAATCCAATTTTCAACTCGTTTTAAATCCCTCAAATTACTCGTAGTGCGTGTGACTAAATAGGCTTTCGATTTATGTTGGCCGTCTATAATCAACCAATTATAGAACGATCATGAGTGGCACCTAGTAGTACATCATGATCCCCAATTAATCGAAAGATCAACGGTTTGACCTCAGAAGAAATTATTCTGAAACCCTTCAGCAGCTCTAATGAATCGTGCCTCATTCCCTTCACCATCTTATACCCACTTGGTTCAGGACATGGTCTGTTTGTGGAAGTCCCCACTAGACTGACTACGTCACACCTAGCCCAAGTAGTATCTTTCTCATCCTTTGGATTTCTAATTACTCTCATGTATTTTAGAGACTTGCACTCTAAACATGATATACTCTGGCCAGAGATTTTGAGTAACAATCCGACGATAGGCCTGGGTATACATCTCCTCACAAGGAGTGGTGAATCCTTTGTAGGTTGTTCAAACATCATCGGGCACTTCGGCTTATACCCAATCATCCTGGGTCCACACCTCCTTGGAGATGCTTGCTTAAGATGTTAAAGTATAAGTCTCCATGACCAAGATGACTTGAACACCGCAAGTCAAAGGAACATCACACTTAAGCTGCAGTAAGATCTTCATTGACATTTCCATATATAGATTCCATATGAAGTCTTACAGCTAGTCACTCCAATGAACTAGTTCCCTTAACTAGCATCCATGTTTATCTCCGGGCATCCCAATGTCACCAGCCAGTGAGAATCAGCTGATTAGAGAATAACCCATGCTAGTCTCAACAGAATTGATAGTGTCCGTTTTTATCAATTCATCGACTAGGGATATTTTCAATACTTCACATTTGCACATATAGAGATAATCACTAGTTGTGATCCCATCACAAATTCTCTTATGCTGTGAGTTGTATTGCGGACATTCAGTAGATGAGTTTAAGATCCGAATCAAATACACAAACATGTATACTTAAATAGTGAATTATCATTTATTAAAATAAATGTTTACAATCATAAGGCGATTGCCTTAGGACACTTCTCTCATATCACTAACAAACTCCCACTTGGCCTAATGCCAATCGCTACGGTATCCAATACCACAGGCTCTAACATGACCCTCAAACTTACTCTGAGGTAAGGCCTTAGTTAAAGGATCCGCTAAATTCTTTTCAGTGGGAATTTTCTCAATTTGTATGTCATTCCTACTTATAATCTCTCTGATCAGATGATAGCGGTGAAGCACGTGTTTGAATCGCTGATGAGACCTTGGTTCTTTTGCTTGTGCAATAGCTCCATTGTTGTCGCAGTAAACCGGCACTGCTTCATCAATGGTTGGAACCTCATCAAGTTTTGAGACAAACTTCTTGATCCAAACTGCTTCCGTGGTATAATCCGCTACGGTGTCTTATTTGGAACTTTTCCAACTTACCGCGCCTCCATTCAATGTAAATACATATCCAGACTGCGATTTGGAGTCATCCTTATCTGTCTGGAAACTGGCATCTGTATACCCACGTATTACCATATCTCCTTCTCCATATATTAGGAACACATCCTTAGTTCTTCTTAAGTACTTAAGGATTGTCTTGACAGCCGCCCAATGATCCATTCCTGGATCCGACTGGTATCTGCTTGTGACGCTCAAAGCATACGATACATCGGGCCTTGTACATAGCTTACATGATAGATCCTATTGCGGATGCATAGGGAATCTTATTCATGCAAATCCTCTCGTCTTCTGTGCGCGGACACATAGACTTTGAAAGGTTGATCCCATGCTAGATGGGAAGGTAACCTTTCTTGGATTCCGACTTGCTAAACCCTTTTAGCACTCGGTCTATATACGTAGACTGCGAACGACCAAGCAACTGTTTTGATCTATCTCTATAGATTCTAATCCCAAGGATATAGGTTGCTTCTCCCAGGTCTTTCATGGAGAAAGTTTTGGACAATCAAATTTTAACTGTTTGTAAGACTGATATATTGTTTCCTATAAGTAATATGTCATCGACATATAATACTAGGAATACGACTGCACTCCCACTATCCTTCTTGTACACATAAGGTTCGTCAGGATTTTGTGAGAAATCAAACTCTTTGATTGTCTCATCAAAACGGATGTTCCAGCTCCTAGATGCATGCTTCAGTCCATATATGGATCGTCGAAGCTTGCATACTTTGATTTTATCAACCGATGTGAAATCTTCAGGTTGTATCATGTATACATCCTCAAGCAGGTTTCTATTAAGGAAAGCTGTTTTCACATCCATTTGCCATATCTCATAATCATAATGAGCTACTATGGCTAGGAGTATTCGAATGGATTTTAGCATAATTACCTTCCATGTTGGTTTTCTTCTTGAAAACCTACTTGCACCCTATGGGTTTAATCCCTTCAGGTGGGTTAACCAAGTCCCATACTTGGTTTTCGTACATGGAATCCATTTCCGACTTCATGACCTCAAGTCATTTGTCCCTTTCTGATCTTTTCAGAACATCTTCATAACTGATAGGTTCGTCATCGCCTATGAGTAACACGTCGTTCGTTTCACTTATGAGAAATCCGTATCTCTCTGGAATATTGCGTGTCTTATCAGATCTACGAAGAGGTGGTGTAGTTTTAGGTTCAACTGATAGCTCATCATTATGAGGTATTGGTTGTGGGTCTAGACTAGGTGTCTCTGTAATGTCTATTAGAGTTTCTTGAACTTCATCAAGTTCAATGCCACTACCACTGTTTTCTTGTAAAAGGAATTCCTTTTCCAGAAACACAGCATGCCTTGAAACAAACACCTTTTGTTCCAAGGGATGATAGAATTGGTAACCCTTCGTTTCCTTAGGGTATCCAATAAATAGACACTTATCAGACTTAGCATCCAATTTGTCTGATACAGTCCGCTTCTCATAGGCCGGACAACCCCATATTTTAAGGTGAGTTAAGTGGGGTTTCTTACTATTCCATATCTCATATGGAGTAGTTGAGACTACCTTGGTCGGGACTCTGTTTAGCAAGTAAACAGCTGTCTTTAGTGCATAGCCCCAAAAGGATTTTGGAAGAGTTGCATGATTCATCATAGACCTAACCATGTCCATCAAGGTTCGGTTGCGCCTCTCAGATACACCATTATGCTATGGTGTATACGGCGGAGTCCATTGGGATAATATCCCATTGTCCCTAAGATAATCTTGAAACTCTTGACTCAAGTATTCACCACCTCGATCAGATCGAAGTATTTTAATACTTTTGCCAAGCTGTTTCTCTACTTCATTTCTGAACTCTTTGAATTTCTCAAAGGCTTCAGATTTGTGTTTCATCAAGAACACATACCCGAATCGTGAGTGATCATCGATAAAGGTGATGAAGTAGCTATAGCCTCCTTGTGCAAGAGTTGACATTGGTCCACATACATCAGTATGTATTAGACCAAGCAATTCTCCCACTGGATTACCTTTTCCGGAAAAGGGTAATTTGGTCATCTTGCCTTTTAAGCATGATTCGCATGTATCAAATGAACCGGGTTCAAATGATTCCAAAATTCCACATCGGTGTAATTCGGTCATGCGTTTCTTACTTACATGGCCAAGACGGCAATGCCAAGTGTAGGAGTCTATTCGATTATCTATTCGAGCACGTTTGTTGCTAACTTCGATATTGAAAACGTCACTGGATAAATCTAACGTGTAGATACCATTGCACAAAGTTCCATTCCCATAAAGAACGCCATTTAAAGTTATGTAACAACAATTGTTACTAAAAGTTAAATGATAAACCTTTTCATTAAAACATGAAATAGATACAATGTTCTTTATTAACGAAGGAACAAAATAACAATTATCCAATTCTAAGACACGTCCAGTGGGGAGCTTAGCAAATATGTTCCGATGGCAACAGCAGCAATCTTTGCTCCATTTCCAACTCGCAAATCCGCTTCTCCCTTGACGAGTCTTCTTCTATTCCTTAGCCCTGTATGTCATTACATATATGTGAGCTACACCCAGTATCAAGTACCCAGGTTTTGAGGAAATAGAGTGACATTCAATAACGAAGATACCTGAAGAGGACGGGCATCGGATGCCTTCTTCTTCAAGGACTCAAGATAAACCTTGCAGTTTCTTCGCCAGTGACCTCCTTGCCACAGTGATGGCAAGTACCTTTTGGTTTCTTTCAGTCTTTTTGGCCTTTTTCTTCTTCCCTTATTCTGTTCTTTTGGCCTTCCACTTTAGAACCTTTTCTTTGAGGAATCAACTAACATGCTGTCTTCTGTTCCTGCTTACAGAAGGCCCTATAGCCTTCAGCAGGTTGAGCAACTCAGGAATGGTGGTCTCCAGTTGTTCATCCGATAGTTCATCACAAATTGTGAATAACTTTTGGGCAAACAATGCAGAATTAAGTCAATACTTAGTTCATGATCCATTGCAAAACCGAGTGTGTAGTCGCTCAATGTACCCCAACATCTTTAACACAAACTGCGAGGCAGAAGTGCCTTCCTGCATCTT
>JAGFNQ010005317.1:0-32149 GCA_024364735.1 Boesenbergia rotunda
GAGTGCAAGAAAAAGGGCCACTACAGTCAGAGTGCCCTAACCTAAAGGAGACTAAAAAGCCGAGAAGAAAGAAGGCGCTCCAAGCAACCTGGGACGAGTCTTCCTCAGAAGAAGAAGAAGAGGCACCCCAGTCCAACCTCCTAGCTCTAACCGCCTCAGATAAAGTCGAGACAGAGTCAGAATCAGAACAAGAGGACGGCGGGCTGACCTTCACAGAAGACGGAGAAATTAAGGTAACTGGTTTTAATAGATTACAGTTAACTGAATTGATTTCTTTTCTTTCTCGTGATTTGGCAAAAGCCAAACTCCGGGTCGAAACCCTCCGACAGGAAGTAAAACTCCTGAAAGAGGGAGCTGACTCTAAACCCTTAATCGAGAAGGTTCAGGAAGGAACTCCCACTCAAGTTGAAAAACTTGAAAAGGAGAACTCCTCCCTGAAAACTCAGGTTAAGGATTTTAGAACAGCTTTAGAATGATTTACATCTGGTTCCAAGGGTCTTGACATGATCCTTGGAAAACAGAAATCAGTTCTAAATCGATCTGGACTTGGCTACCGAACCAAATCCCGACAAAGATCATATTTGGCTGTACTGAATCAGTCCAGAGGCAAAACTCAGGCATGGGTACCTAAACTATGCCTGAACAAACCAACTGGATCAAATCAGTATTGGATCCCCAAGGACAAGATTCACATCTTGCCTAACCATCACCGTGGCTTTAGTCCAGGGGGAGCCAAACTGAAAACCATTTTTATTATTAGATAAACTTGTCATTATTGATTTAAATTGATTGTTTGATTGTTTATTTAATTTCTGCAATATACCATGCTTAGACTTAGGTTAGTTAAGGACTGAACAAACTTAGCTAAAATTTGACAACATAGTATTGGGTAGAGGTGAGATGATAGTACGTTGGGGAAACCAATTCTAATAAGATCAAGTTCACTTGGTCTCTTTAGACTGGCGGAACTGACCGAAGCTACCGATCCAAAACCCAAACTAGTTAGACCAGAAATTTTTCAGAAATTGATTTTGAAAATGAAATTTCATTAAAAGGCTTTGTCAAGGAAAGAGTGGATGATCCCATAAGGCTTCGGCCAAAGAAGGCCTAGTGCCTCGCCAAGACCTGGAAGCCAATTTTTGAATTTCAAATTCAAATTAATTTTTGTTAAATTCGAATCTAATACAAAATTTCAGTTATTTATAGATTTAAACATAAATTTAATTGTTTTCAAAATTAATCAAACTTTTTCAAAATAACTTTTAATCAAAAACTGTCTCACAAAACCTATAAGGTTAACGTGATTGAAAACCCTAGATTGGGTGAGACAGACTAGGCAGTGAAACTCAATTTAAGCTATTCCTGATTCTAATTGGATCCAAATCAAGAAAACTCTTTATGCGTAGGAACATAAAGATTTGGACCAATGGATGTTGGATAGCGGTTGCTCCAGACACATGACTGGAGATAAATTGAAGTTCACCAAGCTCAAACTCAAAAACCTAGGCTCAGTGGCATTTGGCAATAATGCTACACTCAAGGTAATTGGGTCAGGTAATATTGAGCTTAAATCTGATTTCATTATTAAGAAAGTTCTATTGGTTGAAAACTTTAATTTTAACTTGCTTAGCATAAGTCAGTTATGTGATTCTGGTTATATAGTTACTTTCAATAATTCTAACTGCCTGATTAGAAATGAACAAGACTCAGAAATCATACTTAAGGGCACTAGGAAAAACAATGTATACACTATAAATCTTCCCATTATACCTAAATGTATGTTAACACAATTAGAACAAACAAACCTCTGGCATAGGAGATTAGGTCATACCAATGTAAGAACTATATCAAAAATTACCCAACTTGGCTTAATCAAAGGTATCCCCAAAATCAAAAATAATGAAAACCTAATATGTGAATCATGTAATCAAGGCAAACAAACCAAATCCAATCACAAACTTATTCAATCTAACTTAACTCAAACTACACTTGAGCTCCTGCACCTTGACCTACTTGATTCACATGGAGCCAAGTCACTAAGCGGGAACCGATACTGCTTAGTAATAGTTGATGATTACTCTAGGTTTACTTGGGTTAGGTTTCTAAAAACCAAAGATGAAACCCTAAACCTATTTATTGAATTCTGTAAACTAATTGAAAATCAAAACGACACTAAAATAAAAAGACTTAGGAGTGATCACGGGGGAGAATTTGAGAATCAACGATTCGAAGAATTCTGTAAAATAAATGGGTATCTACATGAATTTTCATGTCCTAGAACCCCCCAACAAAATGGGATAGTTGAGCGAAGGAATAGAACCTTACAAGAAGCCGCTAGGGCTATGCTCAACGAATTTAATCTAGAAAACCAATTTTAGGCAGAAGCAATTAGTACAGCCTGTTATATCCAAAATAGGGTTTTAATTAATAAGCGACACAACAAAACCCCCTATGAATTGTACTACCATAGACTACCAAATTTACATTACCTAAGGGTCTTTGGGTGTAAAGTCCATATCCTAAACACCAAAGACTATTTAGGAAAATTTCAATCCAAGTCAAACCCTAGAATCTTCCTAGGATACTCAACCACAAGTAGAGCCTATAGAGTTTATAACAAACAAACTAAAAAAATTGAAGAAACTACAAACTTAATTTTTGATGAAGAAATCAATTCAACATCTAATAATCCAGATTTAACTTCATCACACTCTGACCAAGAAAATAATGAACCCTTAATTGAACCCTTAATTGAACCCTTAAACGAGTTAACCATTGAACCAATTAATGAACCAAGAATCGAATCACCAAATGAACCAGTCCAAAGAGTCGAACCGAATAGTGAACCAAACCAACCAGCCGGACCCGAGGCTGAACCAAGCTCTAGAAGAACAAAGAAACCCAGACTTAGTCACCCAACCGATCAAATTGTGGGTGATCCAACTCTAGGAGTTAGGACTAGGTCCTCCTATAGAAACCTCAGTCAAATAGCTATGATATCAAAAATAGAACCCAAAACTATAGATGAAGCCCTACCTGACCCTGATTGGATCATAGCTATGCAAGAAGAATTAGCCCAATTTGAGAGGAACCAAGTCTGGGAACTAGTGCCTAAACCTGAAGGTAAATCCATTATAGATACTAAATGGGTCTTTAGGAACAAACTAAATGATCAAGGAGAAATAGTCAGAAATAAAGCCTGCTTAGTAGCTAAGGGATTCAGCCAAGTAGAGGGACTAGACTATGATGAAACATATGCCCCAGTAGCTAGACTTGAGTCCATTAGAATGTTATTGGCCTTTGCATCCCATAAAGGATTCAAGTTATATCAGATGGATGTAAAGTCAGCCTTTTTAAATGGATTTATTAAAGAAGAAGTTTATGTAGGGTAACCCCCTGGGTTTGAGGACTTAGACAAACCTGACCACGTCTATAAACTAACTAAAGCCCTATATGGATTAAAACAAGCACCTAGGGCTTGGTATGAAAGACTATCAACTTACTTAACTACTAAAGAATTTAAACAAGGCAAATTGACTCAACCCTATTCATTAAGACCCTAGGAAAAGATATATTTATTGCCCAAATTTACGTAGATGACATAATCTTTGGATCCACCAACACCAACTTTCTAAAAGAATTTGTTAAGATAATGGAAGATGAATTTGAAATAAGCTTAGTTGGTGAGCTCACATTTTTCCTAGGACTACAAATCAAACAAACTAGGGATGGTAACTATGTTCATCAATTCAAATATGCTAAAGAATTAATAAAGAAATTTAAAATGGATAACTCTAAAAGCATAAGTACCCCCATGGCCACTAATGTAAAAATAGATAGTGACTCTGATGGTAAACCAGTGGATCCTAAACTCTATAGGAGTATGATAGGTAGCCTACTATACCTTACAGCCAGCAGACCTGATATTCTTTTTGCTGTAGGGATGTGTGCTAGATACCAAACTTGTGCTAAGGAAACGCACTTAGCAGCCCTAAAAAGAATTTTAAGGTATGTAAAGGGCACCCTAAATGTAGGGATTTGGTATCCTAGAACCTCAACTTTTGATTTAACAGGATACACAGATTCTGACTATGCAGGCTGTAAGTTAGATAGAAAGAGCACAAGTGGAAGCTGTCAACTGTTAGGTCATAGTCTAGTTAGTTGGTGCAGCAGAAAACAACACTATGTAGCTCTATCCACAACTGAAGCTGAGTATGTGGCATTAGGAGAATGTGTGGCTCAACTTTTATGGATAATGCACACACTCAAGGACTTTCAGCTCAACTACACCCAAACTCAAGTATTCATTGACAATATAAGTTCAATTAATTTAACTAAGAACCCAATTCAACACTCCAGAACCAAACATATAGAAGTCAAACATCATTTTGTAAGAGACCATGTAGCCAGGGGTGAAATAGCACTTAAGCATATTGACTCTAAATCCAACCTAGCTGATATATTCACAAAACCCTTACCTAAATCTGAGTTCAGTTCACTAAGAAGGCAGTTAGGATTGTGTTCAGTAGAATAGTTTAACTCAATTGTTTTTACTCTACTTGATTTCAAAAATAAGTTTTCTAAAATTTTCTATTTTTGAAAAACTGTTTTATTTAAATTTCAAAATCAGTTTTCATTTTCAACTTAGCTTTATTTCAAAAATCAATTTATAAATCTTTTCGACTTAGTTTTATATTAATTTTAAAACTACCCCCTTCAAAACTAGGGCTTTTTCGAAAATGGACTTAGCCTAGGCTTTAACCCTAGAACTGCATGCACCTATAGACTTAGAAGCCAGCATCTCACAAGCACCTAAGGATACTTTTTGATTGATAACCTAGAAAGGGTTGAGATGCTTAGGTCTTTGCCTCAATTCAAGATGCTTTAAGTCAGTGCATCTGCAGAAATTGGGGCACTAAATACAACTTATACAGCAATCAAGTTAAGTGTCAAGATTAGAAAATCTAACTTGAACAGAAACACTTAACTTGACTAACCCTAGCAAAAACTACTGTTTATAACAGTTAGTAAGTAGCTAATTGGGTTAGACAGACCCCTACAGAGAGAATTGATTGATTTAGTATAAATTTAAGTATGGATTGATTCAGTACAGCAAAAATTTTACTTATTTCCTTATTTATGCTGTATTTAAGTGTTTTGATATATGGCAAAGGGGGAGAGATAGGAAAGGAGAGAGTAAAATTTTCTTTTCAAAATTTCTTAACTCTATCCTTTATTCAAAAAGTATTCAAAAGTTTAACCTTTTCAAAGATACTTAAGCTTTCAAAAACTTCTACTTAAGCTTTCAAAGATACTTAAGCTTTCAAAAACTTCTACTTAAGCTTTCAAAGATACTTAAGCTTTCAAAAACTTCTACTTAAACTTTCAAAGATACTTAAGCTTTCAAAAACTTCTACTTAAGCTTTCAAGAATACTTAAGTTTTTCGAAACTTCTATTCAAGCTTTCAAAATTTTGCAAAGTACTCTAGCTTCAAAATTCTTTACTTAAAGCTTTCAAAATTTTGCAAAAGTACTCAAGCTTCAAAATGTTTTTTCAAGCTTTCAAATTTTGCAAAAAAAAAAAAAAACTCTAGCCTTTCAAAAGGTTTCTACTTAAGCTATTACTCTAAAGCTAAAGTTTTTTGTTAAGTACTAAAGTGTTCCAAAAACTACTAAGCTAACATTTTGAGTACTTTAAAACTTAAGACTTTAAAAATTTTTTGTAAGTACTCAAATTGTGCTTTAAAAACTCTACTATGTACTTTTAAGTTACTTATAAGTACCAAAAACTTGAGTTTTCAAAGTACAAGTAAAGTCTTTAAAAAACCCCATGAATTTTTGAAAAATTTAGGGGGAGATTCCTTCCAGGGGGAGGGAATAGAACTTTTTTCATATGTTGCTTAAACTTAACTTTTTGAGCTAGGGTTGCCATAAATCAAAAAGGGGGAGATTGTTGCTGCAGAATGCACCTAAGTCAAACCTGTGTTTTGATAATGGCAACATAGGTCAAAAGTTAAGTCTTTCTTGTTTTCTAACAAGTTAATCAAGTGTGCAGGAAAAGCCATAGCGAAGGACTGCTAGGCTCCGGACGAAGGACAGTCTGGGACCGAAGCCCTAGCAAAGGACTGCTAGGCAACTGGCGAAGGACTGCCAACATCCAAGACCTAGCGAAGGACTGCTAGGCTCCAAGCGAAGGACAGCCTGGGACTAAAGCCCTAGCGAAGGAATGCTAGGCACCGGACGAAGGACAGCTCGGCATCCAAGCCCTGACAAAGGACCGTCAGGCAAAAGTCCAACCAAAGGAGCGGTTGACATCAGGTAAATTCTCCCGAGAGGAGTAGGTGAGGACGCGTTCCCGGTCGAGGGAACAGTAGGTGTCGGTTCGACCTAGGACTCCATTTTGGAGACCAAAGTCAGAACCAAGACAGCCAAGGCTGTATAAATCTAATAATTTATTATGTTATTGTGTTTTGGACTAACCCTGGATGCAGGACCGAAGGAACGTGAGTCTGCAGCTCAGAGTGCCTCAAAGGAGTGAGGTAACTGCTGACCAGGGCGCCCGGAGTGTCCCGGGCGCCCCCAAGGTGAACACCAAACACACAATCAAAAAGTGCGCTTCGACAGTACAAGCTGCGGGCGCTCCCGTGCTTCCGGGCGCCCCCGCTGCTAGCGGGCGCCCCCTACGCTGCGGGCGCCCCCATGCGCATACATCGAACCCGAACCCCTTGAAGCCAAGCGAAGCCAAAGGATAGAGTTTGACCCGGTCAATCCGGGCGCCCCGAGCGCTGCGGGCGCCCCGGTCAAAGCGGATCCAGAGGATCAGACGTGACCGAGACTTTGGCGGATCGAAGGCCACGTGGGGGGTGCCCCCGACATCCCGGGCGCCCCCAGGCCCTATATAAGGGACCTTCGACCAAGGCTTCAATACAACTGTTCTCTCAACGCCCCAACGATCTTCTACGCTCGTGCCTTGCTCCGGAAACACTCCAACTCGAGCCGACGACGTCCCGCTGCCCCGAACAAGTCAAACCACTCCGGACGTCGGTAACGAAGATCGAAATTTTAATATTGTTATTGCACTTATTTGTAATCAAATCTTTGTAAACAATTCTGCACGTATATAGAATTGCCCAAAGTAAACGGTCAACGACCGTGGGCCTTAGAGTAGGAGTCGACACAGGCTCCGAACCAAGTAAATCGATTGCGTCTCTGTGTCTTTTCGTTAATTTCCGCTGCGTACCTATTCTTATACGAATCCGAAAGTTTTCCGATATTCACCCCCCCTCTATCGGTTTTCTCGATCCAACAAATTCTACTTCTAGAAAGCATGAAAACGAAAAATGCAATAAAAGAAAATATAAGCAAGAACAATCTCCCCTTTATTCTGGTGGACGGAGCCTATCAAGCAGTAGCCTCGATCTTGGTAGTGGAGGAACATGGGTAGCTAGGAGAATTAGGACTCCCCCACACTTGAACTTTGCAGAATTATGCTCCGGTGGCCGCAGGCGATTCAGGTTCAAGAGCCTTTCAAGGGGTGGAGTGCTTTTAATTAAAGTAAGATCATCTCCGCCTTCTTGATGCCCTTCAGAAGTCCTTACAGGAGGCTGGAGTCTGTTCAGTTGGATCACCCACTCCTGAAGTCTTCTGGACCCTGCAAAATAATGTAATACCTCTCTCAAGCATTCAGGGTCAGAAAGAAATGTAATAATATCAGTTTCTGCATGAAATAAATCCAAAGCTGCATCATATTCAATTAAATCAAATTCTGGTACCTCAATGAAATTTTCAAAGTCATTTCCTACAAAATTTGCATCCAGATACTCATCACAAATAAAGAAATCAATTTCTGGCATATCAATAGAAATTTCACAATCATTTCCTATCAAGAATGTATCAAGCAATGTGTCACAGCCAATCAAATCAATATCAGATATCTCCAAAAGTCTTTCACATTCATTTTCAGCATAAGATATAACAAGAGATTCATCAAAATAAATAACATCAATTTCAGGCACTTCTAAAAAATTTTCACTATCCATATCCACAAAAGATGTATCAAGAGATTCATCATAACAAACTACATCAATTATGGGTGCCTCTAAAATTATTTCGCTATTCATATCTACAAAAGATGTATCAGGTAATGCATCATGACCAATGAAATCAATATTTGGTACCTCTATTGGATTTGCACAAACAATTTCTACACAAGGTATATCAATAAATTCATCAGAATCAATAAAGTGAGCACTAGGTACCTCGCTGAATTTTTCTGAACAAAGAGGAGAAATACTTACCTGAGCGTGCTGGAGAATACCTGAAGGCTCTATAATAGTAGATGTATCTGTGACCTCCTCCTGGTCAAGTTCAAATACATGCTCCTCTTCAGCCTCAGGCTCTGGTGGACAATCAATTGGTGATCCTTGGGTGCTTGCTTCCACCATGCAAGTCCCTACACTTTCTGGTTCATTCTCTGAATCTTGTGGTGGTCCCTGGGGCTTAGTGCAATCCCCTACACCTATGGAATCATCTTCTATGCATTCTTCTTCTGTAATATCTGCAACAACAGTATTAGAAAAATTAGGACCACTAATAATACTATCATCAGAAAATAAAAGTCTAGAATGGTCCTGTGGAGCTTCAATTTCTTCTTCTGGAGCTGAAAAATTTGGAATTGAATTTTGAATAAGAGTCTCCGGAGGAATACATGTTGTAGGTGCCCAGACTTTAATGTATTATTCTTCTTCTTCTTCTAAAATTGCAAGATTACTTGAAGAAGGACTTGGCCATGCACTAAGGTCACCTTGAACTGATATAAAACCAACTCCGGGGCTCTCAGAATTAAAAGCAACTTGAGAAGATAATTGTTCTGATCTTTGGGCTTTTATCTGATTCAATCGATCTTGCATGTTTTGAAACCATTGTTGTTGTTGTTCTTGAAAAGTTTGCTGTTGTTGTTGGATTTGTTGACACATCTCCATAATCCTTCGGTGTAGAGCCTCATCCCAATCAGGATCATCAAAACCTCCTTGGTTAGTGTGGAACCCCTGTTGGTCTTGAAATGGAAAATAGGGCTGCTGAAGTCCAGGAGGAGGCTGTGCATGCTGAAATGGAAACTGTTGGGGCTGCTCAAATGGATGAAATGACTGATTAAATTGTTGAATATTTGGTTCACAAGTTGGTGGAGATGGCTGAAAACTGTAGCCCTGAAAATCTTGGATCTGAGGTTGAAATTGTGGTGGTGAACACTGAAATTGAGTGGGCTGAAAATTCTGGTTGCAAGGGTCAAATTGCTGTGGAAATTGTAATGGTTGCCGGAAATTCTGTATAGGTTGAAATTCTTGCTTCCATGGCTGAGGTTGAGGCTGAAATTGATTATTGCCTTGCTGAAAACTTACAAAAGGTTGCTGAAAATTTTGGTTTGGTTGATCTTGATGGAAGGGTGGTTGCTGAAAATTCTGATTATTTAAACACCGTTGCTGAATTCCTTGAAAAGGTAATTGATCTTGTTGATAAGGTTGCTGAAAATTGGGCTGAAATTGTTGAAATGATTGCTCAAATTGGGGCTGAAAACTCTGGAATGGCGGCTGCCCGTTCTGAAAATGTTGACATTGTGGTTGAAAAAATTGATTTGGTTGCTGATTGAATGGTTGGTTCTGCTGAAACTGTGGACACGGCTGCTGGTAAGTGGATGAAAACATTTTGAACCTGCACCCCTGTCACAAAACAAACAAGAAAAATGACAGTACCCGTATACAAAAGATAAAGCAAAATAAAATAGAACCCAATGATCCAAATGATATGTCCAAAGGCATACAAGCAAAAATCAAACAAATCAACTAGTTGCTTCCCCGGCAACGGCGCCAAAAATTTGATAGTCTCGAATCTACTAGTTTAAATTGTCACGAATTGTGAGACCATCAGAATTTAAATTTGAATGAATAACTGCTGGAAACCCTTTTACAATCACAAGTATGAAAATGTAATATAGGGGGCCACAGGTCGTATTTTTCTCAGGGACTAGTTGACGTTGTTTGATTCGCGCTTGTGTTTAGGTCGTTTGTGAATTTTGGGTTTCGAATGTGAATTGGATTTGGGTTCCAATCAAGAATGAAATCACAATGAAAGGGATAAAAACTTAACCATGTAACTTAACCAAAGTAATGGCAATTGAAGATTCAACCAATTGGATCACTTACCCATCTAAAGCCCTTAAGCGATTTGTTTAAAACTGATTTCTGATTTCAAAAGCAAATCAAAATGCCAAGCAATGAAATAAAGGCAGTGATTGAGTTTTCGGAAACAAACTAGCTTGATACAATGAAAAACATGCAAAATTTAAGAATTTGAACAAGTATCAACTTCAATTCAATTTAGCTACAAGTCTTGGTGGTCAACAAGTGCAATGAAAAAGCATAACTGAATGCAAGGTGCAGGAATCCAGAAATGAAATGCAAGTTTTCATGATTTAATGCCGAGAAGCAGCAAATCTAATGCAGATTTAAACCAAACAATTAAGATCAAGTATTTCAATCTAATGTTCAGATTAAGTTCAAGGAAAATAAGTAACACGCAAGGGCAACAAGGCTGATATGCAAAGAAAAACTGACTGGCAGATTCAGAATCTGATGCTGAATTTCAGCATCCGTTTGAAATGCAAAACAAGCAACAACAGCTGGAATTGATACACTGATCTACAATTCAGAAAAGCTTAAGAATGACTGATGTCTACTTAACATAAATTCAGAATTGCTAAGCTGACAATTGCTGGAAGCAAACTGATGCGCAGGAAACAGATTCGATACACATGATGAAGACTTGATACATAACAGGGAAAGACTGAACAAAGCTGCGAAATTGGAATTCAATGCTTATCCAACTCATTAGCTAACCAAATGTTGACTTTAATCTCAGGTATTAAGACCAAAAACTCATTGAATTCGAAATACTATGAAAAATTCAGATCTAAGCTGAAATGTGCAGAAATGGGGCTGATACATGATGAAGTGGACTGTGTGCAGAAATTTCGAGCTAAATAAAACTCATAATTGAAGTGAAAAGTAAATCAAATTCGGCTCAACTAAATTATCACACTAATTGCAAAATAACTGAAGAATTCTGAACTAGAAACGAATTTGCAGAAGGGAAACTGATACGAAGATGGAAACAGGGCTAAAATGGGACTGATACGCAAGCTAAGGAAATGCAAAAACAACTCAATTCAAGTTAAGTGCTAAGTAACCAAGTTATCTAGCTACTGACATTGAAGAATTAAAACCTAATTACGAAGGAACAATTCAGACAAGTAAACTACAGCTAATACAAAATTTCAGAACATAAATAAATTGATAGAACTGAAGTTACAGCTAAGAAAACTCAAATTAGCTATGGAAAACTAATCCTCAATCTTCCCTAAGCTCAAAAGCTTCTTGGTCGTCAAGCAAGGCTGAGCCTCGAACCTGCAAGCTCAAAAAACCATTGAAGAACAGCTCAACAATTCAAATCCAGCTCTCACTCTGAACCAATCTGAATTCCAATCGATTTCCTCAATCTGGCATTGTCCAAGTGCGCGGATGGTGTGGGGATGAACCAATGCACTCCAGGGAACCCCTCTGAACTGCTCGGGTGGATGAAGGATGGAGCAAAACCGAGATTGAAGCAATAATTGACAGAGCTGTGGAAACCTCACAACAACTCTGTTTTGGCCAATTCGGAGCTGGAAATTCACCGAGAGCCTTCCCAATAGCCTAGCAATTGATCTATTAGAAGGATTGAAGGGTCGCGCCCCTTTGGATGAAGAAATCTAGCTAAAAACAGTGAAGAAAAATGAGGAAGAAGATGACTGTGGCGGAGACGCGACAAGGCTTGGCTGCGGGCGATTTCTGATTAAATACATATCAGTGGACGGTCCAGATTTCTTTAGCTCAATCCAACGGCTGATCTTCATCTGATCGGAGCCAAATTTTTATGATGATGATCTGGGGTCAGGATCTACCTCGTGGTAGCTCGGATCCTCCAGATATGCAACGGATGGTCCAGATGAACTCTATCTGTGAATGGACGCTCTAGAGCCCTCCTTGCTTGATCCAACGGTTGATTTAGCTCTGATTGGGATGAAACCTTTAGATCTTGATCATAGAGCTTGATCAACCCTAACCCTAGCTCGGTTTGCTTCAGATCGTCCCGGATGGCTCAGATCTAGCCACTCTTGAATCGGACGGCCCGGATTAATCGTAGGCTTGATAATTCGATCCGGTTCACATCCGACTCAGGTTTGACCCAGTATGCCCTAGGTCCAGGATCCTTTCATGCCTACAAAAATATATTAGAAAATTAGTGGCCAAATAATCCAAAAATGTATAATTTTGCAATTAAGTCCAAAATAAGATAAAGTTCCAAAACCTAGGGTAAAATCATAATTAAATAATAAAAACATAGGTCAAACATGGATTTTAGCAATTAAAATAATCAACAAAATGGTATTTATCAGTAAGCCAAGGGAGCAGACCTGAAGGCACACGCGAAGGTGAAGGATCGGAGTGGCTGGAGCTGAGCTGTGAGGCAGGGTAGTCGACTGGCCCCGTGACAGTCGACTGCCAAAACTCACAGAAAGGTTGCGGCCTCGAACCAGTCAACTGGCATTTGGGCAGTCGACTGGTATACCAAGAAAACTAGCCGTTGGCTAGCAATTAATGCTAGGCCAGTTGACTGCCCCAGGGGCAGTCGACTGGTGCGGGCTGAACAGATTGCGAATATGTCCTATTCACCTATAAAAGGAGCACTTTTTGCATGTGCACGGTACGGTTCCGTACAGTGTCGAAGTGTTGCTCGTGTGTAGAGTGATTCTTGCTTCCTCTCTCGTATTTCTGTATCTGTAAAGAGGAAGATCTTGTTGTAAAGGTTTCTCCATCTCAAGGAGACTTTTCGATAGTGAAAAGTGGTGCTCGCGGCGTGGATCCTTGGACTAGTCACCCATCTGGGTGGATACCAAGTAAACGATAAGTGTTAGCATTGTTTTGAATTTCTTTTGCATATTATTTCCGCTGCGCTAACAATTCTATAGAGATCCGAAAAAGTGCATTCACCCCCCCCCCTCTACACGCCATAAACGATCCATCAGTTGGTATCAGAGCCGATGCGTTTTGGAAGATCTAACAGTCAACCAGAGCAATTGTAATGGCGTTTCAAGAGGGATACTCCACCGCACGACCACCCTTCTTCGACGGGAACGACTTCGCCTATTGGAAAGGTAGGATGCAATACTACCTAATGAATGATATTGAAAATTGGATAAGTGTTGCAGATGGCTTCGAGGCGCCCATCGATGAAAGAGGAGACCCAACACCGATGAGATCATGGTCAAAGGAGGTGATGAAGAGGGCGCAATCTAATGCCAAGGCCACCACCACACTGCAATGCGGGCTCTCGAAGGAGCAATTGAACAAGGTGAGGTCATTCAAGAGCGCCAAGGAACTATAGGACAAGTTGGTTGAACTGAACGAGGGGTCAAACGAGTCCAGAAGAGCCAAGAAGGACTTGCTAGTGGCCCAACTAAAATCCCTCTCCATAAAGAGCAACGAGACCGTCAGCCAGCTACATGGAAGGGTAAAGGAAGTGATAAACGAGCTCCATGTGATTGGAGAGAAGATAGAGAACTGGGACATCGTCAGGTATGTTTTACAAGCCTTCCCAAGAACCACCTTGTGGGCATCCATGGTTGATGCATACAAGGTATCGAGGGATTTGTCAATTGTTAAATTAGATGATCTTTTCTGTGAATTTGAGCTACACGAGCAAGCTAATGTCTCGGCAAAAGAGAAAGGTATTGCTTTTGTTGCAGAAAAGGAGAAGAAGAAGAGGAAGGAGAAGAAGAAGGTGGTTTACTCATCCTCGTCAGACTCAGAAGAATCTAGCACCTCCTTGGATAGCGATCAAGAGGCGTTCATGGTAAGAAAGTTTCGTAGAGCATTTAAAAGTTTATCTAACAAATCCTATGCTAGGAAAGGGGCCAAAGGTAAGGGTAAGGCCAAGGGCATAATCTGCTACAACTGCCATCAAGAGGGACACATGAAGAATGAGTGCCCTCAATTGAAGAAAAGGGATGACAAGAAGGAAGAGAAGAAGAAGAGTGACAAGAAGAAATCAAAGGGAAAAGAGAAGGGTGCCACAAACCTCAAGGCAACTTGGGATGATCCCTCATCCTCAGAGGAAGAAGAAGAGCAAGTCTCCCACTTTACTCTTATGGCACAAGATCACTCAGACTCATCAGATGATGAACGAAGCTCAAGTAGTGAAGATGAGAGCTTCTCCACTTCATCATCAGAATCAGAAGCTTCGGTAAGTGAGGTATACCACTTACCCTCCTCTACTTTAGTGAAAATAATTTCTAGCACGAACATGGACTTAGCCAAGGCTAGAAGTAAAGTTAAGGATCTAAAAGAACAAATTGTCATGCTTAGAGTAGAAGCTACTAAACTTAAAGATTTGCATGCTAGTTCTACCTCTTCACATGCTTCACACCTTGAAAATGAAAAGATGGGTCTTTAGGAACAAACTAGATGACCAAGGTAAAATCACTAGGAACAAGGCTAGATTGGTAGCTAGGGGGTTTAACCAAGTTGAGGGACTAGATTATGATGAGACTTATGCCCCCGTAGCTAGGTTAGAATCAATTAGAATTCTACTAGCCTATGCCGCTCACATGGGTTTCACACTCCACCAAATGGATGTGAAGTCGACATTCCTCAATGGGATCATTAAGGAAGAGGTATATGTAGAACAACCCCCCGGGTTTGAGGACCCTAACTTTCCAAGACATGTCTACAAATTAAGAAAAGCCTTATATGGATTGAAACAAGCTCCCCGAGCTTAGTATGAAAGGCTTTCTTCATTTCTAGTGTCTAAGGGGTTTAGGAGAGGAACAATTGACCCTACATTGTTCCTAAAATCTAAGGACAAGGACATATTTGTTGCCCAAGTCTATGTAGACAATATCATTTTTGTGTCAACAAATAATGACTTCCTACAAGAATTCATCAAGTGTATGAAAGATGAATTTGAGATGAGTCTTGTAGGAGAGTTAACCTTTTTCTTAGGCCTTCAAGTTAAGCAAACTAATGAAGGTACACATGTCTTTCAAACCAAATATGCTAAGGAGATGTTAAAGAAATTTGGTATAGAAAATGCTAAGGTAGCATCTACACCCATAGGAACCAATGTGAAAATGGATAGTGACATTGAAGGGATAATGGTAGACTCTAAACAATATAGGAGCATGATTGGTAGCCTCCTATACCTAACCGCTAGTAGACCCGACATACTTTTTGCGGTAGGTATGTGTGCAAGGTACCAATCTTGTGCCAAAGAGTCCCATTTGGTTGTAGTCAAGAGGATCTTAAGGTATGTGAAAGGGACCCTAAATGTCGGCCTTTGGTATCCTAGAACCCCTAGTGTTGATCTAATTTGATACACCGACTCGGACTATGCGGGTTGCAAGTTAGATAGGAAGAGTACAAGTGGAGGGTGTCAATTCCTTGGGTCTTCCTTAGTTAGTTGGAGTAGTAGGAAACAACCATGCGTTGCCCTATCAACAACCGAGGCGGAATATGTGGCAATGGATGGGTGTGTTTCCTAACTCCTTTGGATCATGCACACCTTAGAGGATTATGAGTTGCATTACACCAAGATCAAAGTCTTATGTGATAATGTAAGCACAATCAACTTAACCAAAAATCCGGTTCACCATTCTAGGACAAACACACATTGAAGTGAAACACCACTCCATTAGAGACCATGTGACAAGGGGAGACATAGAACTACACTATGTTGAATCAAAGTCGAACCTAGCCAACATATTTACAAAGCCTCTTCCCGAATCGGAGTTTACATCCTTAAGAAGAGGCCTTGGAATGTGTTTTGTGGAAGTATAGGGTGAACTTAGAGATATTAGCCTTGAAAAAGGGTGCTTGATCCATTAGGGTGATACATTTGGCTCACTTGTGCTTGTGGCACATTGTTGGACCATTAGAAGTATCAATATATGAAAACTAGACCAACTATGGGGAAGGCAAGTGTTTAATCAATGGACACTTTGCCCAAAGATCATAGTTGGATATTTTAAACCTTTGAAAACCATTTTATGCTCCACATACTTTGCCATGTTTTTAAAAGTCATATGATTGCAAAATTGGTTTCAAAGTTTGATACAAAATGTAGTGGTTTTCAAAGCTTTTGGATTTTTATCAAAAGTCATGCATGTTTGAAATTTTATATGGTTTAATATTTTTCCCTGATAAAGTATAACATTTCAAACATGTATGCAAAATTTTATAATTTTTGGAATTTTCTAGAATTTTTTGGGAGTTTCTGAAATTCGACAGAAAACCTGAATCATCAGACTGATAGCGTATCAGTCAACTGCCCCATGGGCAGTCGACTGGCACGCATGTTTTCAGCCATTGTGAAAAATTTCAGAAATTCAGTATTCTCATTTTTGATGCCCTAGGGTTTGGTTGCTTGAGGCAATCATTTTGATGGTGTCAAAGGGGGAGAATGGGTGGTTTAAGTTAGAACTTCAACTTAGAATGGGTGGTTTAAGTTAGAACTTCAACTTAGAATGGATGGTTTAAGGTGTTCTTTCTAACTTAGAAATTAAATGTTTAAAAATGGAGAAGACATGGATTAAGGGGGAGGTACCTCTTAGGTTCTGATATGTCTTATATATATTATTGTTAAGTGGAAACTTAACTTGGATTTAGATTAGAATTGAAAATGGGGAGAAGACATAGGTTAAGGGGGAGGTTACCTCCTAGGGTTACTATGTCTCAATTTTTTTTCAATTGCTATCTTTTGCTATTGTTATTATGCCTGTTATTTATCTCTAACTTAAACATATTGCCACGCATCAAAAAGGGGGAGATTGTTGAGGCAATCGGCCCTTAAATGATTGAAAGATCATGATTTTGATGTGTGTGGTTGAATATGTTTAAAGTTAGAGTGTTATGTTGTATTTGATATGTGTGATTGAGTTTGCAGGACTTGGAGAATCACACATGGTGGACTTATCCGAGGGACGAGAGCCGAGGGACGAGAGCTCCAAGGGTAAGCTTGGAAGTGGACTTCAAGGGCACACGTGAAGGGTGGCATAGAGGCAAGCCAAGGGAAGGCTTGCGTGCGCATCTGAGGGACGATAGCCAGAGAAAGAGGACTTCAAGGGGCAAGCCAAGGGAGCAGATCTGAAGGCACAAGCGAAGGAGAAGGATCGGAGTGGCTGGAGCTGAGCTGTGAGGCAGGGCAGTCGACTGGCCCTGTGGCAGTCGACTGCCAAAACTCACAGAAAGTTTGCGGCCTTGGACCAGTCGACTGGCATTTGGGCAGTCGACTGGTATACCTCGAAAACTAGCCGTTGGCTAGCAATTAATGCTAGGCCAGTCGACTGCCCCAGGGGCAGTCGACTGGTGCGGGCTGAACAGATTGCGAATCTGTCCTGTTCACCTATAAAAGGACTTTTTGCACGTGCACGGTACGGTTCCATACAGTGTCGAAGTGTTGCTCGTGTTTAGAGTGATTCTTGCTTCCTCTCTCGTATTTCTGCATCTGTAAAGAGGAAGATCTTGCTGTAAAGGTTTCTCCACCTCAAGGAGACTTTTCGATAGTGAAAAGTGGTGCTCGCGGCGTGGATCCTTGGACTAGTCACCCATCTGGGTGGATACCAAGTAAACGATAAGTGTTAGCATTGTTTTGAATTTCTTTTGCATATTATTTTCACTGCGCTAACAATTCTGTAGAGATCCGAAAAAGTGCATTCACCCCCCCCCTTCTGCACGCCATAAACGATCCTTCAGGACTTTGGTTCACTTTGGTCCAGTTTTCTTGACTACCCTTCCCTTGTTCAATGTATCACTGACTTAAGCAATTGTCAAACATTGAAACACTTAGAGGAGGACATCACTGATGCATCTTGCACCAGCAATCTCTTCCTTTTTTATGTTTGACAATATCTTAAGTTAGATTGGTTGAAAGGGCTAAATTGCAACCCTTGGGGTCAAAAGAAAGAAAAAAATGACCTAAGTTTTGAAAACACTAAGTTTTGAAAACACATTTTGATCCATTGGGAAGACTCTCTATCCTTTGGGGAAAAAAATTCTAGTCTTAAGTTGACTCTCCCCTTTTTGAAGAAAACATTTTGATTTCATTTTGATCCTTTGGGAAGAAGAAAAAAAAATTCTAAGTTACTCTTAACTTAACCGTACTCTCCCCCTTTGTCATACATAAAAAAAACCGACAGAAATGTTTGCACCAACAATAAAAAATGTTTTTCCTTTTGAAAATATAAATTTTTGAAGCATAGCAACAAGTTAGAAATATTTTGAACTTTTAGTATAATATGTTGAACTTAGATAAATTTTAAACAAACACACTCATAAAAGATTATGTAATTAAAACACGCTATGCATTTTACAGAAAAAAAATTATACTTTGGAAAATATTGTACACTTTATAAAAATATTAGTATTTTTACTCTGTCATTTTTTGAAAAATGCAGTACTTTTGGAAAACGAATAACTTTAAAAAAAATACTATGAGCTTTGAAAAGTACAAGTACTTTTGAAAAATATTATGAGCTTTGAAAAATGCAAGTACTTTTGGTAAATATTATAAGCTTTTTTAAAAGTATACGTATTTTTTTTGAAAAATATTAGGCATTTTCTAAATGTATAGGTACTTTTTGAAAAATATTAGCTATTTTTTGAGAAGTATAAGAAAGTATAAGTACTTTTTGAAAAATATTAGCATTTTCGAAGACATAATACTTTACTTGACTTGGTTTCTTTTACAGTCTGACACAATCCTAGGAAACCTTGTTAACTACAAGGACATTTTCCTAAGTGTCCTGGAAATTCTCCAAATTCAAGTAAGAATTATTTTCAAAAAAAATTTGAAAGTGAAAGTATGAGAGAAAAAAAAATTCTTATGTTTTTTAAAAGGATTTTAACAATACAGTGCATGCATACATATTACTTTGAAAAGTTTAATATTTCTTTTAATTTGACCTCCCCCTAAATCTGACACAGTCCTTAGAAGCTTGTTGACTACAAGTACACTTCCTCTGAGTCTTTAGGATTTGTTCACACCAAAAAAATTATCTAATAATTTTAAAACAAATAATTGCCAGAAAAAAACTTGTCAGAAAGTTTTCTTTTGACTGAGACTCCCCCTAAATTTGACACATTCTAGGAGTCTTTGTAGATCATGAAGTAGACCTTCCTCTGTGACTTTAGGGTTTATCAAAATCAAATGAACAATAATTTTCAGGAAGATAAATTTCGAAACCACAATTTAGAAAGAAGATAATTTTTAAAGCATAAGCCTTTTTGAAAACACAAGTGATAGTAATTAAAGCACAGTTTTCAAAAAGAACAGCTTTGAATGATAGTATTGTAATTTTCAAGATGAATTTTTTTTTGAAAATTCAATTTGAAATGAGAATAATTTTTAAAGCATATGCCTTTTTTAAAACATACGTGATAGTGATTTAAAGCACCGTTTTCGAAAAACATTTTGAAGTGATAAGGATTTTTGAAGCATAATTTAAAAAAAAAACCTTTAAACAAAACCTCCTCCTGACACCAACATCGTTTGATTCTATCTAAGTGTCTTAAGGGACTTTAGTGTTGACCTAAGAGGCTTGTGTCTAATTGTGTAGGCCAAACATTTTTGAAATGATATACTTTTGAAAATGTATAATACGAATAAATAATCAGACAATCATGAAATCCATAAAAACATTATTATGCTAAAGCACTATTATGAAAATAAATTTTTATAAAAATATTCTAAGAAATTTGAAAAACATTTTTGATAATCATTTTTCAATTTATTAGTCCTTAACATCTCACCCATCTAGATGTCTCAATACAGCAAGCATAGTTGCCTTATGGGTGCATTGTGAGATGCTTGAGTTATTCTTCTTAATTTATTGTTAAATCTAAAATTTAGTTGAAACTTCTGTTAGATTCAAATTTATCAAGTAGTAAAGTGAATTTGATTTTCGGTAATCGGCTTCCAGGTCTTAGCGAGGCACAGAGGCCTTCTTTAGCCGTAGCCCTTATTGGAGCAACAACCTTTTCCTTGACAAAGCCTTTTATCGAAAATTCATTTTCAAATTACTTCTTGAAAAATTTTGGTCTAACTAGCTTAAGTTTTGGATCGATAGCTTCGGCTAGTTCCACCAGACTAAACAGACCAAGTAGGGTACTCCTTACCTTACTTGACCTTATTAGAAGGGCTTCCCTAACGTACGATCATCTCACCTCCACCTAATACTAGGTTATTCAAGTTTCAACTAGTCTTTTTCCTATAATCGTTCTAAGTCATGCATAAATTTAAATATGAATGACATGACATATATTTTAAAGAAATAGCAGATGCATGACATGGTAGTTATGCATGAGTCAAACAATTCAAATCATTTTATTTACGTTTCTAATAATGTATCAAATTCCTAATTTGATACATGTCGTGTAAACCCGCGAATATGCCAACCCACTTTGACATATTTGTTGTTATTCATTTAGGGGTTTCAGTTGGGTAGGATTTTATTTGGTTGTAGTTTAAGTTATTTAAGAATTAATTGGATTTAAGTTGAATTAATTAAGATTTAATTAAATTGATTAAAAATTAATTAACTGAGGTTGAATTAAATTAATTAAGAATTAATTGATGTTGAATTAATTAAGATTAATTAAGGTTGAAATGATTAATTAATAGTTGTGGGTTTAATTTCATCATTTTCATTATTTCGAAAATTTCTGATTCATTTACTATTTCTGCTTTATTCAAATTTTCGAATTTTTCTAACAATTTTGATTTGTTTGACTTTTTGTGAACTTTATTAACTAAAGCCTTAATCCTAGAAAATTCAATTTCCTCCTCATCCTCATCATCGTATCCTTCTATATCTTTACAGTAGGTGGAGTAATTTAGGCTACTAGTTAATATTTTATAATAGTTATCGGAATTATCCAAGAAAATAATTAAATTATTGTCTAAAGAATTTTCAATATCCTCAATGTTATCCTCAGTATTATCTTTAATATCCTCAAGAATATCCTCAGAAACATCTTCAATATTTTCAGGATTATTCTCTAAGTTGTCAGAATTAATTTAAGAATTATTATTTACATTTTCAGATTTAATTTCAAAATTATTCTTAAGAATTTCAGAGTTAATTTCAGGATTATCTTTAATAATTTCTAAATTAATTTCAGGATTATCCTTAAGAATTTCAAAATTACTTTCAGGATTATCCTTAAGAATTTTAAAATTAATTTCAGGATTATCCTTAAAATTATCAGATTTAATTTCAGGATTATCCTTAAAATTATCAGATTTAATTTCAAGAATATCAAATTTAATTTCAAAATTATCATTAAGACTAATTTCAGAATCAACATTAAGATTAATTATAGAATTAATTTTATCAGAATTAATTTCAGAAATTATCGAATTAACATTATGGATTAAACAATTAATTTCTGATATTTTAATATTATCTATATTTTGTAATTGGTCATGCAGAATATTGACTTGATTATTCGTAAAGTTTAGTTTTTCAGAAAAAATAACTAAATTATCTACATAGGATAGTGCAGGAATTTGAAAAATTTTTAAAATGTAAATTTTGCATACCTTTGCCGGACACTTATTTTTGTAATGTCCATACTTTTCGCATTTGAGGCATTTGATATGATCCTTGTTCCTCCGAACTCCGAGCGCTGGTACTTCCTTTGCCGCTGGTGATGTAGACCGAGTCTTACAAGTAGGACACTGATTTTTGTAGTGTCCTCTCTCCCTACACTTAAAACATGTGATATGGAATTTAAAAATTGAAATTTAAAAAACGTACTAGATTCACCCCTGGGCTCCCCCTCAACTCCTGGCATCTTTGCTCCGTCGACTGTTAGTCCGGTGAAGAGCGGTCTTGATCTGATACCACTTGTTGGATCAGTGCCGTCGATAGAGGGGGGGGAGTGAATATCGACCGTAAATCTTTCGCGAAAACTTCCGATCATATACTTACAAATATTCGTTCTAAACAGAGCGTTAGTAGCACAGCGGAAAATAAAACGAAATAAAGGATAAAACAAATGACAGATTGCACACGAGATTTACTTGGTTCCCAACCCCCCAGGGTCAGTACATCCAAGGCCTAAGCACGGGAACACCCGTCCACTAATGGTCTCCTTTCCGGACTTTCCAGAGGTGGAGAAACCCGTCTTACAGTGCAAGAGTTACAAACAAAAAGATAGATAAATTGAACTACAGAATGTAAACTCAAACCGAACAAACAGAATTGAAACTCGACCGATGTGGACCTTCGAAGTGCCGCACAATTCCTCCTGGAACCTCCTGGTCGTGGAGCTTCGTCGTTAGCGCTTTATCGTCACTTGGGAAGCTTAGAATGGTTTCGGAAAGTTGTGTCTCGAGCTGAGGGGTCGAAGCCCTTTTTATAGTCTTCATTGGGGCGCCTGTGATGAATGGAGCGCCTCACAGGGCTTGGTCAAAGCTTATCTCCGTGCCGAACTCGCCGCAGCCGATAAAGCTCTTGACCAGGGCGCCATGGACAATTGAGGCACCTCAAAGAGCTTGGTCAAAGCTTATCTCCGCTTCGAACTCGCAGCAGTAGATACAACTTTCAACTAGGCCGCCTGTGATATATGGGGCGCCTGAATGAATGAGTAGCCTGGTTCAATAAGGCCCTCCATTCATTGAGGCACCCTAGTTGATGGGGGCACCTAGCAGCTTAGTTTCCAGTCGCGTTGTGTGTTTGTTTGCCTGCTTTGTCTTCCGTTTTAGGTACCTGCAAGATACATAAATAGAAGGCAAACATGCAGATAATCTTAACCTTAAGAACATGGTTCTGACTTCGTATTTTCGCAAAACCCTAGGTCGAACCGATGCCTAAGTTCCCACCCCCGGGAATGCGCCTAACCTACTCCTTTTAGGAGACGGTTGCCACTCAGTCGATTCGGGTGGACTTTTGTTTACTTTTGCTTAGCCTTCGATACTCTCGGATCTCAAGATGTCCGACCCTCGACCCGTCTCTACTTCTGTCCTTAGTCATCACTCAGCTAAGTTGCTCAATCTCTCGGACCAAGACTTCGTGCCCAAGCCCTAGGTCCAGGACTTAGGTGCCCAACCCTCGGCCAAGACTTCGTGCCCAATTCCTCGAACGAGGTCTTCGGTGGCCAACCCTCGGCCAGGACTTAGTGCCCAATTCCTCGAACCAGGTCTTCGTGCCCAACCCTTGGTCAGGACTTAGTGCCCAATCCATGATCAGGACTTAGTGCCCAATTCTTCGAACCAGGACTTCGTGCCTAGGATAACTAGGACTTTGGTTCACTTTGGTCCAGTTTTCTTGACTACCCTTCCCTTGTTCAATGTATCACTGACTTAAGCATATTGTCAAACATTGAAACACTTAGAGGAGGACATCATTGATGCATCTTGCACCAACAAGTACTGTCAGACTGGAGCGGAAGAGGCACTTCGGATAATACGAGTGTGAAATCTGGCACATGACCTCTCAGCATGGATACATGCAACACGTCATGGATGCCGGTAAAAGACGGTGGAAGTGCTAGGCGATAAGCTACAGCTCCAATCCTTTCCAGAATCTGGAACGGACCAATATACTGTGGAGCTAGCTCACCTCTGAGACCAAAACATTTCACCCCTTTCGTGGGTGAAACTCGAAGGAAAACATGATCACCCGCAGCAAACGCTATGGGTCTGCGCCTCCGGTCAGCACAGCTTTTTTGGCGATCCTGCACTGCTAATAATCTCTGTCTAACAATCCGTACTAACTCTGCCTCGTGCTGAACTCTCTGGGGTCCCAGCAGCTGAGTTTCACCGACCTCATCATAGAGGGTGGGTGTCACGCACGCCCTATCGTACAACGCCTCAAACGGTGCCATCTGTATTGCCGAATGAAAGCCGTTGCTGTAGGTAAACTCCACCATGTGCAAATGGTCCCCCCAACTGCCCCCAAAGCCCATCTCACACGAGTATAGTATGTTAGTGACATGAGAGAAGTGTTCTAAGGCAATCGTCTTATGATTGTAATCATTTATTTTTAATAAATGAATATTCACTATTTGAGTATACATGATTATTTGATTAAGATCTTAAGCTCATTTACTGAATATCCGCAATACAATTCACAGCATGAGAGAATTTGTGATGAATTCACAACTAGTGATTATCTCTACATGTGCAATTGTGAAGTATTGAAATTGTCCCTAGTCGATGAATTGATAAATACGGACACTATCAAATCTGTTGAGACTAGCATGGGTTATTATCTAATCAGCTGATTCTCACTGACTGGTGACATGGAGATGTCCGGAAATAAACATGAATGCTAGTTAAGGGAACTAGTTCATTGGAGTGACTGGCTGTAAAACTTCATATGGTAGTCCACATATAGATATGTCAGTGAAGTTCTTACTGCAGCTTAAGTGCGATGTTCCTTTGACTTGTGGTGTTCAAGTCATCTTGGTCATGGAGACTTATACTTTGATATCTTAAGCAAGCATCTCCAAGGAGGTGTGGACCCAGGATGATCAGGTATAAGTCGAAGTGCCCGAAGATGTTTGAACAACCTACAAAGGATTCACCACTCCTTGCGAGGAGATGTATACCCGAGGCCTATTGTCGGATTGCTACTCAAAGCCTCTGGCCAGAGCATGACATGTTCAGAGTATGAATCTCTTAAATACATGAGAGTAATTAGAATCCATAGGACGAGGAAACGTTACTTGGGCTAGGTGTGACGTAGTCAGCCTAGTGGGGACTAACACACATAGACCATGTCCTGAACCAAGTGGGTATAAGATGGTGAAGGGAATGGGGCACGATTCATTATAGCTGCTGAAGGGTTTCAGAATTATTTCTGAGGTCAACCATTGATCTTTCAATTAATTGGGGATCATGATGTACTACTAGGGGCCACTCATGATCGTTCTATAATTAATTAGTTAATTATGGACGACCAACATAAATTGAAACCCTATTTGGTCACACACATAATGAGTAATTCGAAGGATTTAAAACGAGTTGAGAATTGGATTCTCCAATCGAGATGGACTATTTTTGGTAAGTCCAAACAATAGTCAAAACTGAATTTATTTCAGACGCATCGGAAGCATAGAATGGCAAAGTCTTTTAAAGACTTAATGGGTGAATTAAATAAGTTTAATTCATTAAGGGATTTGATCCAAGGTGGTATGGTTTATTATAAGCTTAAAATAATCCATGGGATTATTTTATCATGAATTAAAATAAACCAAAGAGTTGGTTTGTTTTATAAAAATTTATAATAAATCAAAGATGACAAAATTTAATCCATTGGTGGGTTTTGAACTATGGACCTATGGTTTGGATAAAAACTTGACTGACCACTTGAGATGAATTCTAATTTGTATAAATTTTGGCCACCACAAGTAGATAAGGCTATTTTGGTTTGTTTTATAAAATAGACCAAAAGTTGGTTTATTTTATAAAAAGTTATATAAATTTTATATATATAAATTTTTATATAATGAACCATGAGTTGGTTTGTTTAATAAATTTTTATATAATGAACCAATGGTTGGTTTGTTTTATAAATTTTTATGTAATGAACCAATGGTTGGTTTGTTTTATAAATTTTATATAATCATACCAAAAGAAAGAGAGCCTTGATTATGGATTGATTGATAAATTATTCCATAAACAAGGAGAGGAGGCTTGATCATGTGAGCCTTGATTATGGATTGATTGAGAAATTATTCCATAATCAAGGAGAGGTTTGCTTGGAAATTAAGAAACCTCTCCCTATATAAAGGACCCAAGGGGTGCCTTGGAAGATGATCCATCCAAGAATTGCTTGGGCTCTCTCCTCTTCTTCTCTCCCTCTCTCTTGGCCGGCCATAGGCATCCCCTCCCTCTTCTTGCCGTGAGCACAAGGAGAAGCACCAAGGCGACGAAGTTCTTTCTTGGGACGATCTTCCTCTTCGGCCATCATCACCTTGGGATTGGGCGCAAGTCATCTTCCTCCTTCTCGCCGGAATTGTGAATCCGGCCAACCTTGGTGGTGAGTCTTTCGATGTGATTACTCTTTCGGTTTTCGTCATGTTCACGGAGAATCTAGTAGTTCTCGTGAACACGAAACTCGTGGCTTAGCGAAGTCATCCCGACGATACTCGGCATGGATATGAATAGAGGTGGAGCTTTCAAGGGACGCTAACGGTTGGATCTCGTCCCTTCTTCCAAGTTACGCAAGGTAATTCATAGAGTAATCTCCTTTTTTGCAAAAAATTTATATTATGATTATGTGAACACATTGCATGCTTAAGATATGTGCTAGAATAATTTAGGAAATTATTCATGCTTTTGTTTTCGCTGCATGTAATTATGTAACAATTACAATACGTGTCCGCGTCGGCATGCACCCAGTCCCAACAGTGGTATCAGAGCCGGTTAGTGTTCGACATAATCATATAATTATTTTGCTGAAAACTTTGTCATGATCTCAATTCTGGAAAAATTTTCCAACTATGGAAACTTTCCAATTATGGTAAATTTCTGATTTAGGAATTTTAAGGTTTGGAAATCCTCATGAAATTTCGCAAACTTTTGAAATATCTCTGTTTCTGAAATTTTATGATAATTGTGAAAACTATCCATTTTTGGAAACTTTCCAATTTTGGAAATTTCCTATTTTTGAAAATTTTCCAATTTTGGAAATACGTAAGTTTTCTTTGTACCAGAAACTTACAATTATTCTAAAAACCTTTTATTTTTGGAATCTTTCCGTTTATGGAAAGCTCGTAATTTTAGGCACTTTCTTTTCATGAAAGTCTAGACATTTTATGGAAACATTAATTGACAATTAAATTCAAATTAGTTTTTAAATTATTAACTAAATTCTTTACTTTGGGGAGTGCCTCGGGGAGCCACCCAAATTAAAGTTAGTTGTTATAATTTAATTTCCTATTTTGAATATGAATTGTTAAAATTGATTTGGGTAGGCCTGGGGGAGCCATCCAAATTATATTATTAACAAGTTCTTTAATTATCAAGTTTAATTTGGTTATGCCTCTGGGAGCAGGCCAAATTAGATTTACAACAAATTTATTTTCTTTGGGGAGTGCATCGGGGAGCCACCCAAAGTAAATTATTTGTTGTAATTAATTTTTCATAAATAAAATATGTGATCAAATCTTGGAAAGTTTTGAGGTGATTCTCAAACGATAATTTCCTTATTTGATTTATGAGGTGATGCTCTTACATATTATTGTCTCCAAAATTAATTAGGAAAATTATTTCCTATAGAGACTATTTCCTTAAATAAGATTTTCATGAAAATAATATGTGGTTGAATTAAGGGAATCTGTCTCTTAATTTAATAAGATTTGATTTAGAGAAATCAAAGTCTTAAACATATTATTTCTGAAATTGATTATGACAATTTAGGAAATTGTTTACCAAAACAATTCCTTGAATAAAGTATGAAATTATAATTAGGAAATACGGTTCCTAATTCAATTAATGAGACTTGATAAATTAAGTCACATACATACTTTATTAAGGAAATCGTTAGAACATGACATAATTATATGTCATGAATGTGCTTAAAAGGAAAAGGATGAGACCCAAAACCCCTTACAAAATATTAAGGCCAACACCTTCCATTAATATGGTTAGAACCGGAGTTTTGTTTCTCGTTTGGGTTGATGGACACATCCATTCCAGGCTTGAACCTCAACATGTTCAAACCATGGAATTAGTTTATGATTAATATAGTTGGAGTCAGAGGTCAATCCTTAGTTTTGGTTGTTGGACACATCCAAGCCTGACTAAACGATTGAATGAACTCCAACCATATTAAAACTATTTCTTGATTAATGGGTCAGCCTTAAGCTTAGAGCATCGATTTGTTGTGCCACAGCCAAGGTCGATGTAAAGAGAGGTGCAGTTGGGTGTATGTATATTGTTGCATACTTGTTAATGAGTTAACAACCCAATGATTTATGCAAACATTCAATTAGTTGATAGCATAATGTGATAGTTACATATGTATAATATGTAATCGGTATAATTACCTACCTTCATAGCTAAGAATAATTCGATGGACTCTAGCCATGGTTGTTCTTATCTATGGTTGGATATCAACCTATTTGGAGATGTTCCTACGATCTCCCGAATTGATAAAAAGGGTTATTTAATTCAAAAAATAAATAGGATTTAATTAATGTATATTGATGCATTCTTTATCATTCTCATCACATAAGCTCAATTTGTATTTCTAGGATAATCACCTGATCATGTCTTCTCTGAATTTGCGTGCATTTTAGACACCAATAAATTAACTAAGGCCAAAAACATTGAAAAGACACCAAAAGGCACTTGCCATCACTGCGGCAAGGAGGGCCACTGGCGAAGAAACTGCAAGGTTTATCTTGAGTCCTTGAAGAAGAAGGCATCCAATGCCCCATCTTCTTCAAGTATCTTCGTTATTGAATGTCACTCTATTTCCTCGTACACCTGGGTACTTGATACTGGGTGTAGCTCACATATATGTAATGACATACATGGGCTAAGGAATAGAAGAAGACTTGTCAAGGGAGAAGCGAATTTGCGAGTTGGAAATGGAGCAAAGATTGCTGCTGTTGCCATCGGAACATATTTGCTAAAGCTCCCTATTGGACTTGTCTTAGAATTGGATAATTGTTATTTTGTTCCTTCGTTAATAAAGAACATTGTATCTATTTCATGCTTGAATGAAAAGGGTTATCATTTAACTTTTAGTAAATAACTTTAAATGGTGTTCTTAATGGGACCGGAACTTTATGCAATGGTATCTACACGTTAGATTTATCTGGTGACGTTTTCAATATCGAAGTTAGCAACAAACGTGCTCGAATAGATAATCAAATAGACTCCTATATGTGGTATTGTCGTCTTGGCCATGTAAGTAAGAAACGGATGATCAAATTACACCGATGTGGAATTCTGGAATCATTTGCACCCGGTTCATTTGATACATGCGAATCATGCTTAAAAGGCAAGATGACCAAATTACCCTTTTCCGGAAAAGGTAAACTAGTGGGAGAATTGCTTGGTCTAATACATACTGATGTATGTGGACCAATGTCAATTCTTGCACTAGGAGGTTATAGCTACTTCATTACCTTTATCGATGATCACTCACGATTCGGGTATGTGTTCTTAATGAAACACAAATCTGAAGCTTTTGAGAAATTCAAAGAGTTCAGAAGTGAAGTAGAGAAACAGCTTGGCAAAAGTATTAAGATACTTCATCCGATCGGGGTGGTGAATACTTGAGTCAAGAGTTTCAAGATTATCTTAGGGACAATGGGATATTGTCTCAATGGACTCCGCCATATACACCACAGCATAATGGTGTATCTGAGAGGCGTAACCGAACCTTGATGGACATGGTTAGATCTATGATGAATCATGCAACTTTTCCAAAATCCTTTTGGGGCTATGCGCTTAAGACAGCTGTTTACTTACTAAACAGAGTCCCGACCAAGGTAGTCTCTACTACTCCATATGAGACGTGGAATAGTAAGAAACCTCATTTAACTCACCTTAAGATATGGGGTTGTCCTGCTTATGTAAAGCGGACTGTATCAGACAAATTGGATGCTAAGTCTGATAAATGTCTATTTATTGGATACCCTAAGGAAACGAAGGGTTACCAATTCTATCATCCCTTGGAACAAAAGGTGTTTGTTTCAAGGCATGCTGTGTTTCTGGAAAAAGAATTTCTTTTACAAGAAAACAGTGGGAGTAGCATTGAACTTGAAGAAGTTCAAGAAACTCCAATAGACATTACAGAGACACCTAGTCTAGACCCACAACCAATAACTCATAATGATGAGCTATCAGTTGAACCTAAAACAACACCACTTCTTCGTAGGTCTGATAGGACACGCAATATTCCAGAGAGATACGATTTCTCATAAGTGAATCGAACGACGTGTTACTCATTAACAATGACGAACCTATCAGTTATGAAGATGTTCTGATAAATTCAGAAAGGGATAAATGGCTTGAAGCATGAAGTCGGAAATGGATTCCATGTACGAAAATCAAGTATGGGACTTGGTTAACCCACCTGAAGGGATTAACCCATAGGATGCAAGTGGGTTTTCAAGAAGAAAACTGACATGGAAGGTAATGTTGTTACTTTAAGGCTAGATTAGTGGCAAAAGGATATCGTCAGAAACAAGGAATTGATTATGACGAAACCTATTCGCCAGTAGCTATGCTTAAATCCATTCGGATGCTCCTGGCCATAGCAGCTCATTATGATTATGAGATATGGCAAATGGATGTGAAAACAGCTTTCCTTAATGGAAACCTGCTTGAGGATGTATACATGATACAACCTGAAGGTTTCACATCGGTTAATAAAACCAAAGTATGCAAGCTTCGACGATCCATATATGGACTAAAGCAAGCATCCAGGAGCTGGAACATCCGTTTTGATGAGACAATCAAAGAGTTTGATTTCTCACAAAATCCTGACGAACCTTGTGTTACAAGAAGGTTAGTGGGAGTGCAGTCGTATTCCTAGTGTTATATGTGATGACATATTACTTATAGGAAACGATATATCAGTCTTACAGTCAGTTAAAATTTGGTTGTCCAAAACTTTCTCCATGAAAGACCTGGGAGAAGCAACCTATATCCTTGGATTAGAATCTATAGAGATAGATCAAAACGGTTGCTTGGTCTTTCGCAGTCTACATATATAGACCGAGTGCTAGAAAGGTTTAGCATGTCGGAATCCAAGAAAGGTTACCTTCCCATCAGGCATGGGATCAACCTTTCAAAGTCTATGTGTCCGCGCACAGAAGACGAGAGGATTTGCATGAATAAGATTCCTTATGCATCCGCGATAGGATCTATCATGTATGCTATGTTATGTACTAGGCCCGATGTATCATATGCTCTGAGCGTCACAAGCAGATACCAGTCTGATCCAGGAATGGATCATTGGGCGGTTGTCAAGACAATCCTCAAGTACTTAAGAAAACTAAGGATGTGTTCCTAATATATGGAGAAGGTGATATGATAATACGTGGGTATACAGATGCCAGTTTCCAGACAGATAAGGATGACTCCAAATCTCAGTCCGGATACTATTTATTTTGAATGGAGGCGCAGTAAGCTGGAAAGTTCCAAGCAAGACACCGTAGCGGATTCTACCATCGAAGCGGAATATATTGCAGCTTCGGAAGCAGCAAAGGAAGCAATCTGGATCAAGAAGTTTGTCTCAGAACTTGGTGTGGTTCCAACCATTGATGAAGCAATACCGGTTTACTGCGACAACAATGGAGCTATTGCACAAGCAAAGGAACCAAGGTCTCATCAGCGATCCAAACATGTGCTTCGCCGCTATCATCTGATCAGAGAGATTATAAGTAGGAATGATATACAAATTGAGAAAATTCCCACTGAAAGGAATTTAGCGGATCCTTTAACTAAGGCCTGCCTCAAAGTATGTTTGAGGGTCATGTTAGTGCCTGTGGTATTGGGTACCGTAGCGATTGGCATTATGTCAAGTGGGAGTTTGTTAGTGACATGAGAGAAGTGTCCTAAGGCAATCGTCTTATGATTGTAATCATTTATTTTTAATAAATGAATATTCACTATTTGAGTATACATGATTATTTGATTAAGATCTTAAGCTCATTTACTGAATGTCCGCAATACAATTCACAGCATGAGAGAATTTGTGATGAATTCACAACTAGTGATTATCTCTAAATGTGCAATTGTAAAGTATTGAAATTGTCCCTAGTCGATGAATTGATAAATACGGACACTATCAATTCTGTTCAGACTAGCATGAGTTATTCTCTAATCAGCTGATTCTCACTGGCTGGTGACAAGGAGATGTCCGGAAATAAACATGAATGCTAGTTAAGGGAACTAGTTCATTGGAGTGACTGGCTGTAAAACTTCATATGGTAGTCCATATATAGATATGTCAGTAAAGTTCTTACTGCAGCTTAAGTGCGATGTTCCTTTGACTTGCGGTGTTCAAGTCATCTTGGTCATGGAGACT
>JAGFNQ010005317.1:33749-88164 GCA_024364735.1 Boesenbergia rotunda
CGGTTCGGGTTGGTTTGGCCGGCCAAAGAGGGTGTCAAAATCCCCTTTGGTGGCCGGCTAAATAAGAGGAGAAAACCAATTAATTTTGGTTTAATTAATAAAATAAATCTAGTGCTATTTATTTTATAATTATGGATGAATAAATTTGTATAAAGAAATTTATATAAATAAAATTTATAGAAATTTATTCTTTTATGGAAGATTAAAATAATCCATGAATTGGTTTATTTTAATTTTATAAAATCAATTAAGAATTGATTTTTCCATAATAAGAAAGTTTATAAATTTCTTATAAAAATTTATTCCATAATTTAAAGTGAAAAAGAATTAATTTTATTATAAATTAGTTTATAATAAAGACTCGGTTTAAACGGAATAATTAATAAGAAAATTTATAAGATAAATTTCTTATAACTAATTCCGTTAAATCCGTTAATTCGGTTTAGAGGGAGACTTAGCAAAGGAGTTGCTACTATATAAAGGAACCAAAGGCTAGCCCTTATTCCCAATTAAGAGATTAATTATTCTCTCCCTCTCTCTCTCTTAATCTCTTCTCTTCTTCCCTCTCTTGCCTAGGGCCGGCGCCCACCCTAGAGGATTAGGGCCGGCACACAAAGGACCCCTTGGAGGAGGTCGTGAGCTTCAAGAAGAAGAAGGAGAACCCGAATACGAAGAAGAAGAAGCGGATAGCGACTCCTCTTTTCTCGGAATTGGATTCCGTTACTTCGTTGGTTAGTTTCCTATCTTTCCTCTCTTGTTCATCTAGTTGTGCCTTCCGAGAATCTAGTAGTTCTCGTCGGCACAAAACTCGTGACTTTGCGAAGTCATCCCGAAGAGAACTCGGCGTGGACGCGAATAGAGGCGGAGCTTCCAAGGGACGCTACGGTTGGATCTCGTCCCTTACTTCGAGTTATGAGAGGTACTTGGTAAATTTGTTTACTTTTCCGCAAAGTTTTATTTTATGATTATGTCAACACAATGTAAGGTTGCATGCTAGATACGAAGTTAAAATAATTTAGGAAATTATTTTATCCAAACTCTTCCGCTGCACGAAAAATTTTGAATTTTACGAACTCGTATCCTTGTCGACATGCACCCGGTCCCAACACGAAGATGTTTGAACAACCTACAAAGGATTCACCACTCCTTGCGAGGAGATGTATACCCGAGGCCTATCGTCGGATTGTTACTCGAAGCCTCTGGCCAGAGCATGACATGTTCAAAGTATGAATATCTTAAATACATGAGAGTAATTAGAATCCATAGGACGAGGAAACGTTACTTGGGCTAGGTGTGACGTAGTCAGCCTAGTGGGGACTGACACACATAGACCATGTCCTGAACCAAGTGGGTATAAGATGGTGAAGGGAATGGGGCACGATTCATTATAGCTGCTGAAGGGTTTCAGAATTATTTCTGAGGTCAACCGTTGATCTTTCAATTAATTGGGGATCATGATGTACTACTAGGTGTCATTCATGATCGTTCTATAATTAATTAGTTAATTATGGACAACCAACATAAATTGAAAGCCTATTTGGTCACACGTATAACGAGTAATTCGAAGGATTTAAAACGAGTTGAGAATTGGATTCTCCAATCGAGATAGACTATTTTTGGTAAGTCCAAACAATAGTCAAAACTGAATTTATTTCAGACGCATCGGAAGCATAGAATGGCTAAGTCTTTTAAGACTTAATGGGTGAATTAATTAAGTTTAATTCATTAAGGGATTTGATCCGATTGGGGTTAGATGGGCCGGCCAAGGAGGTGACCTCCTTTCTTCTTGTCATGGCCGGCCACCACCATAAGAGGATAAGACTATTTTGGTTTGTTTTATAAAATAGACCAAAGGTTGGTTTATTTTATAAAAGGTTATATAAATTTTGTATATATAAATTTTTATATAATGAACCATGAGTTGGTTTGTTTAATAAAATTTATATAATGAACCAATGGTTGGTTTGTTTATAAATTTTTATATAATGAACCAATGGTTGGATTGTTTTATAAATTTTATATAATCATGCCAAAAGAAAGAGAGCCTTGATTATGGATTGATTGAGAAATTATTCCATAATCAAGAAGAGGAAGCTTGATCATGAGAGCCTTGATTATGGATTGATTGAGAAATTATTCCATAATTAAGGAGAGGTTTGCTTGAGAATTAAGAAACCTCTCACTATATAAAGGACCCAAGGGGTGCCATGGAAGATGATCCATCCAAGAATTGCTTGGGCTCTCTCCTCTTCTTCTCTCCCTTTCTCTTGGCCGGCCATAGGCCTTCCTTCTTTCTTTTTGTCGTGAGCACAAGGAGAAGCATCAAGGCGACGAAGTTCTTCCTTGCGACGATCTTCCTCTTCGGCCAACCTTGGTGGTGAGTCTTTCGATTTGATTACTCTGTCGGTTTTCGTCGTGTTCACGGAGAATCTAGTAGTTCTCGTGAACACGAAACTCGTGGCTTAGCGAAGTCATCCCGACGATACTCGGCGTGGATACGAATAGAGGCAGAGCTTTCAAGGGACGCTAACGGTTGAATCTCGTCCCTTCTTCCAAGTTACGCAAGGTAATTCGTAGAGTAATTTCCTTTTCTGTAAAAAATTTTATATTACGATTATGTGAACACATTGCATGCTTAGGATATGTATTAGAATAATTTAGGAAATTATTCATGCTTTTGTTTCCGCTGTATGTAATTATGTAACAATTACAATACGTGTCCGCGTCGGCATGCACCCGGTCCCAACAGTGTCAGTAGAGTAATCGACATAGGGAACATCAAAATCAAGATTTTTGATAGTGTGATCAGAATTTTATGTCATATGAAATACATACCCGATCTAAGGAAGAATTTGATCTCACGAGGCACACTAGATAGTATTGGTTACAATTATAAATCAATGAGCGAAGTAATGAAGGACAGTAAGGGAGCTTTGAAGGTAATAAAAGGACAAAAGATAGCAAGGAACATCTACAAGTTGATAGAGACTACAGTTGTAGGTGGAGTTATCTCAGTGGAGTATGAATCTGAAAGTACTGTCTTATGACATATACGATTAGCGCATATGAGCGAACGTGGGATCTTGAAGCTTCACAAGAGAGATTTGTTGAAGAGCGTCAAGATGTACAAGCTTTAATTCTGTAAATTTTGTGTCATTGGAAAACAAAACAAAGTATAATTTAAGATGACAACACACAAGACGAAGAGGATTCTGGATTATGTACAAATAGATCTCTGGGGATCAGCCAGTGTAGCATCACGTGGGGGCACTTGTATTTTGTGAGTTTTATTGATGATTAATCACGAAAGGTTGGGTTTGCTTCATGCGTGATAAATCAAAAACTTTTGCGATGTTTAAACTATGGAAAACTGAAGTAGAGAATCAGACAGACAGAAAGATCAAATGACTTAAGTCAGACAATGGAACTGAGTATACGGATTTAAAATTTTAAAAATTTTATGAGTATCATGGAATAATGAAGCATTCTCGATTTACAGGACACCTCAGCATAACGGTGTGGAGGAAAGATTGAACAAGAAAATCATTGAGAAGGCAAAATGTGTCAGGTTGAATGTAGGGTTAGCAAAGAATTTCTATGTGAAATATATATAAATCTCTAAATGAACTTTAATTCAAACCAAATAATATCTCGGTCTAATACTTAAGTTAAAAATAGAACGATTCTACATCAAATCGAACTATATAAGTCAGAAATCAATTTTTAATTATTATCTTAGATGATTATATTGATCGTCATTAAAAAGACCAGTAGAAGAGCAGCAATTCCATCCAATAGTAAGAAGGAACAAGGATGCGATGAACTACGACCTATGAGAATAAAAAATGACCTTCATTCTTGTCCTTCATGAACTCGCTAGGATCTCTAACGTAGGTTCATTGCATTGGCATGGTGATCATTCCTTTATAGGTTTTTAAGTTTCAACGCTTGGGTCGATTACATTACTCTTATAAAAAAGAGATTAATGAGGTTTTCCAACCTCTGGTGACCGGCCTGGTTCCACAGAAAATTTTCACCGGTCGCCTGGGCAAATCGGGAACTGCTTGCGGAGGACAGTCCATAAGTCTAGCGTTTTAGGGTTCGAGCCTCATTTGGAGGAAAAATTCCTGTAAAATACGTCATAACTGGGGATCAAACTGTGAATGTCTTACATTGCTCTTATAAGTTTTATTCATTTGTTGATCTTATATTTTCATTTTCATTAAACTCTATACTAGAATATATATATCTATCAGTACCATTATCATCATTTTTGTCATTGTCATCAAGCAAAATCATGTGATTGTTGTATGTTGATTAAGTGGATCTTAATTATGCCTAAACCCTAAAAAAACCACATAAGTCAAGAAGTATAAGTTCTAACCATTTGGGTCGATTAGATTGTTTTCTTCATTCAACACCATATATGCTACACCAGCGTCAAGGAAGTTAAGTTCTAACTATATGATATAGGTAATGTGGTCTCCGCAAGTACACGAAAATATCATCAAGTAATAAAATATCGAATCCACAGGAACTAAGAATTGACAACCATTAGGGAGGTTGTAAAGTTGAACTAGCTAGGCTGATCGAGTGAGAGTGCACAAGGACTTACTATAAAAAGAGAGAGAGAGAGCGAAAGTCTAGGCACATGGAAGGTGAAAGGCTATGAGAGGGGTATGTCCTAGAGTTTAGGTTTCCATGTGATTGTCCTCGAGGCTCTATGGGTTGTACGTGTCTTGGTCTTAATGGTTTGGGATCATAGGTAGTCTAACTCGATTATCAACATGAATGAGTCTCCCCCGTTAGCTATCCAGTGCCACTAGATAGGTAAGGTAACTTAAAGATGCCCGATTTAGAACGTCATACCTGTGTCACTCAAGCGGTCCCTATCATACGACCCTAAATTATGCAAGCTATCTCCTAACATGAGACTAGAGGATTCCCATTTAGCAAGCCAGAGTGTCTCCCCCGTTAGCTATTCAATGTCATTAGATAGGCAAGGTAACTTAGGATGTTCGGTTTAGCACGACATACCTGTGTCACTCAGGCGGTCCTAATCATATGATCCTAAATTACACAAGTTATTGTTGATGCAGTCTGGCCCTGATTGTTATTTTGGTGTTGACATCGATTTTAGTTTGGGTTGATTATGATGATTATGAAGAAGTCCTGATTGGGGATCAGGCATGGTATGGGAAATCCTAGTCTGGAGGGCTAGGTGATGGAAAATCCTAACCTGGAAGGTTAGGTGTTGAAAATCCTAGTCTGGGAGGCTAGGTGTTTGGAAAAGTCCTAGCTTGGAGGGCTAGGTGTTGGAAAAGTCCTAATTCAGAAGGGTTGGGTGAAAAGTCCTAGCTTGGAGGGCTAGGTGAAAAGTCCTAACCTGGAGGGTTAGGTGCAAATTCCCATCCTGGAGAATTAGGTGAAAAAGTCCTGGCTTGGAGGGTCAGGTGCCTAGCTTGGAGGGCTAGGTTGGATGATGTTCTAACTCGGAAGGGTTGGGTGAAAAGTCCTAGCTTGGAGGGCTAGGTGAAAAGTCCTAGCTTGGAGGGTTAGGTGAAAAGTCCTAACCTGGAGGGTTAGGTGCAAATTCCCAACTTGGAGAGTTAGATGGAAAATCCTTAGCTTGGAGGGCTAAGGTGGATGGAAACTTAGCTTGGAGGGCTAAGTTTGAGTCCCTGGATCGGTCTGGTGATCAATCAGGGATTTTGGCACGCTGCTCCTTCGTGGATCGGTCTGGTGACCGATCCAGCGATGATTGATCGGTCGGGCGACCGATCAGGGAGCACATAGTGAGGTTGGGAACCTACTGTGTTGCTCCTGATCGATCTGGTGACCGATCAGGGAGTATGCGTTTCACCCATTGACTGGCTCCTGATCGGTCTGGTGACCGATCAGGGAGCGAGCAGTGAGGTTGAGTTCTCTTGCTGAACTGCTCCTCATCAGTCTGGTGACCGATCAGTATCACTGTGCAGATCGTTCCGGAGAACGATCAAGTGTCGCAGGTTCCTCTCTAAGATCGATCAGGACGGAGCCTGATCGGTCTGGTAAGGTTCTGATCAGTCTGGTGACCGATCAGGAGTCTTCCTGATCGGTCCGGTGACCTATCAGAGGGCTTAGCCTGCGAGACTCAGAAATCGCCCAATATAAAGGTGGATCGGTCTGGTGATCGGTCCAGGGGAATCTCAAAGAAATCGCAATTTCGGATTGAGCGTTGGGGATCGATCAGGACGGAGCCTGATCGGTCTGGAACCAGCCTGATCGGTCTGGTGACCGATCAGGAGGCTCTCTGATCGGTCTGGTGACCGATCACTTTAATTCAAATTGCATTGTCAGACGCTCTGATCGCGTCTGAACACAACCGATTCGCTGCCACTTCTCTCTGATATTTGATATGCTGCTTGATTTACTACTCTAATACTCTGATTGAGTTTCAGGTGACAGGGGAGGATTCAAACTCTCAAGGAGAAGTCAAAGAGAGCTTTCCTTGGAGCAGGTTTGTCCCTTTCTCCACACAGGTTGCAACGGCTGGATGCAGGACTGAAGCTGCTGACTGAAGCTTGGCTGAGGGAGCTCAGGAAGTTCAGTTAGGGTTCAGTGTAGCTGGCGCGTTGGCAGTGAGGCAGCGGTAGGCTGCTGGAGATGAGATCACCTGTCGCTTGGCGGAGAAACAAAAAGGAACGAGAGAAGTTGAGTTGAGAAGAACGACTTGAGTTTTAGTGCTTCTGAGTTCCTGCGTGACAAGCTTGCTGTTCTTGAGTTCTTCAATCATTCTGAGCAAGCTGTTGAGAAGCAAACATCATACTTGAGCGCTTGAAGGAGAAGACAAGAGGCTTGGAGTCCGACAGTGGGAAGACACGAAGAGGGTTCTTGCGTGAGATCGCCACTGGGTGGAGCTCAGGGAAGCTTGCTGTGTCTTTGTCCTTGCTAAGTGATTGAGTAAGATCCTTCTTGTTGTTTCTTTGTGCTCATTCTATATCATTGTTTGAAACACACTGTGGGGAGGTTTCTCCACCGAGAAGGAGGTTGCTTCATATCTGGTTTCACCGGGGCTTGATCTGCCGATGATCAAGGGATCGCCCACCTTAAGGGCACGCCAAGGAGTAGGGGCAAGTTATCCCCGAACCTTGTAAAATCTCCTTGTTAGCGATCTTGCTAATCTTGCTAGTTAGGTTTTGGTTTAAGTTTCTGCAAGTTTTATTTTCATACTTCCGCTGTGCTACTGATAGTTCAAGTGCAGAAATTTGATAACTCCTCAAAGAAGGAGTAATTGGCTATATTCACCCCCCCTCTCTAGCCATCTCGTTCCCAACAGTTATCTCCTAACATGGGACTAGAGGGCACCCGTTAAGTAGGGTTTATCTCTATCCTTATGCGGATGCAGTGACAGAGTCGGAGTGCTCAATGTTGTCCGGTTAGAACGGCATACCTCTGTCACTAAGGCTGCCCTAGGCATACAACCTTGAGCATCTTCCCCTAATAGACACTGATCTACACAATCCATTCAATCAACACAACAATCATGTAAGTACTCAAGATATCTAAGCACAAAATATTCATAGATGTATTTCATCAAACAAGAAATATTTTAAAACCACATCATCAATCCAAGAACATTATAAACCATAGAGTAATCATCAAGAACACATCACATATACTCTCTAAGCCCTAGAACATGGAGAATCTACTCGAGAGACATAGGGAAGAACAAAAACTCGAAGAAATAGCAAGCTTCTAACAAAATAGAGAAGAAGGAGAAGAAAAGCTTAACCATCACCAATGGAGGGTCTTCAAAACCAAGCCAATGCCTTTAGAAAATGCGAGAGCATCGGAGATGAGGTGGAGAGGTCAAAGAGTGCCGGAGATGATAGGTGGAGCTTAGGGATGGTTCCGCTCAAAGGGGGAAACTTCCTCCCCAAGAAAAGGGGCGGAAGTCCCCTTTTATAGCTAGGGTCGCTCGGCCCTGGTGTCACGTCCTAGCCGTGCCAAGCACGGTGTGGGTGGCACGGGCAAAGGCAGGGTCGTGCCTGGTGGCACGGCCAGGGTGGCACAACCAAAGGCAGGGTCGTGCCTAGTGGCACGACCCTGCCGTGCAACCATTGTCAAGTCGAGTATGACCAAAGCTTGGTCGTGCCTAATAGGCATGGCTAGAGAAGGAGTCTGGAGCATGGTACATGCCATAAGGCACGACTAGATCTTCATGGCTTGCACGGCTTGAATAGGGTCGTGCCTATGAGGCACGACCTTGGCGGGGAAGAAGGTGTTAGATCGTTGACGGTTGCTAGAGGGGGAGGGGTGAATAGCAATTTCGAATCTTTCTACCTACGTTGTTAGTGAGCAAGCAGAATATACAAAATAAAAATAAAACTAACAACAAAAGACACTCACAATTTATGTGGTTCGGAAATAAACTCCTACTCCACGGCTGCCCGTAAGGTGGGCGATCCCGAATCCGTCGGTGGATGATTCCCCAGAGCACCTCCGGCTAGAACTCGTAGCTCTTTGTGGGTGGAGAAACCTCTCCACAAGATCTGGACATTACCTGAGTACAATAGGCTACTAACTAGTTTTGACCAAGCAAGTTTTGCCAAGAAACAAAAGCATGAAACGAGCTCCTTTAAATAGAGCTTGAGTCTAAATTGGCTGCTACCAGTCGACTGCCCCTGGGGCAGTCAACAGGTCCCACTCAGATTCGACCGTTACAACCAATGTTCAAATTAGCCAGCCATTACTGCCATCACTAGTCGACTGCTCCCAGAGCAGTCGACTGGTCCCTTACTCAGCCTAGGGTTACACTACCCGAGTACATTTCTCTCCGCACTCGAATCCTCCCTGAGTACAACCACTCACACTTGGACCCTCACGACCTGGTCGACTCTTCAATCCACAGTCTCGATCTATCGCCTTCACGCCCTCTTCATCATCGGCTCCCGTCCCTCGGATGCGCACACAAGCCTCCAGCTTGTCTCCATGCCATCCTTCACGCATGCCTCGAAGTCCGTGTCCCTCGGCTCATCGTCTCCGCCCATGGTCCCTCGGATGCGCACACAAGCCTCCAGCTTGCCTCCATGCCACCCTTCACCTGAAGACATCAACCAAGTCCATGTGTACCTGCAAACCTGCACACTTACGTACACATATTAGAACAACAACAAACCCTAACTTAACCATATTGGCCAACACACATCAAAACCCCATGATCCTCCAGATCATCTTAGGGCCGATTGCCCCAACAATCTCCCCCTTTTTGATGTGTGACAATATGTTAAGTTAGGTAAATACATTCAATAATAGCAATAACAATTGAAAAACAAAGCATAACAACCAAGAGGCAACCTCCCCCTTAACCTATGCTTTCTCCCAACTTTCAATTCTCATTGCCAACACCAAGTTAAGTTCTACCCAACTTAATATCACAAGCACAACACCACCTTGAGTTATACCCAACCCAATACCACACACAACACTATGTTAAGTCATTCCCAACTTAACACCATAAGTTTCTCACATCAAGTTAAACCTAACTTAACACCCAAGTTCTCCCCCTTTGACACCATCAAAAAGATTGCCCCAAGCAATCCTACCCCTGGTGCCAAATAGAACTCAACCAGATTTTTGAAAAACCCCTTAGAAATCACCAAACTGCATTCTGCCCGAATCATCAGTCGACTGGCCCTAGGGCAGTCGACTGATACTCCCATTTCTGAAATTCTAGCCAACTTTCAAAAATGCGTAGAAAATTCTACAAAATTTCGAAAAATCTAAGAGTTTGCAAGCACATTTGTTAGGATATGCTTTATCCTAGAAAAATATAGTTTCATGACAAATGTCAAATGTGCTTGACTTTTGGTACAAACTCGAAATTTCTCAAAATTTGGCACTTTGTATCAACTTTCAAAACCATTCATGACTCTTGTGTTTACCAACTTTAACCCTTATCAATTTGCACAAGAAATTGTCCTCAATTCTTCCCTTTTTCATATGTATTCTCAATATGATATAAACCTCCCCTATTTATCTCTTAACCCTAGAGACATATATAAAAACCTTCCTTAAACTCTATGAGATCAACAACACTTCATTCCATACACTTATCATTTTATATTAATCAATGAATTTAAGCAATACAACCAATATGAAACCATGACATAAGATTTCAAAACATATCATGAAAGCATAAACAAAGATATTTCTTATATTTCAAAACATATAATTTAATAGCAATCCATAAATTTTAAATAACATTCAAGTCATGACATAAGAATAGTATAAAGCAACATGAAAGCACAAGCAAAGATATTTCATTCATGACCTTAAAAAAAACATAGAGAAAGTCATAAGGGCCGTGGCCCCAAAATATTTAAAGTTTTACACTTTCCAAATGAGTGTTTGAGAGATAAAAATACATCCAAACAAAGTACTCTCAACACTAAACCACCACATCAAGCCCAATTTACATCATGTTATTGCCTGGAGGAGGAGGAGGAGGAGGAGCCTGATACGTAAGGTGCAGCTGTCGTATCATCTCGAGCATCTCATCCTGCTGGCTCCGGAACCCCTGAATCTCCCCCGGAATGGTCTGCTGGAAGCCCAACTGCTGCTGCTGCTGAAAACTGTGGAGATCCTCCTGGAGGCCATGAACCTCTGACCGAAGCTGGGAGAACTCCTCGCGTGTAACTCCCTCAGCGGGCTCCTCATCTGATCTGGAGGACTCCGGACGCTGCCTCCAAACGAACTCCCCCTGCCTGCACTCTATACCTGCCAAGGATAACTGGTGTGTGCCAATCTGATCATAATCCTTGGACAGGTGACGGACCTGACCGCTAGTAGTACGTATACCTCGGGACTCAAAAAACTCGGTCAGGATGTGGCAGAAAGGCATGTAGATTTTCCCATTCACACTATGGAAAAAATGACAGATAGATGTGAAAACATGCAGGGAAAGATCTATGTCAAGCCTCCTCTCCAAGGCATACATCATCACCAAATGTGATCCTAGCCCGCCCCTTGGTGACAATGGGCAAGAAACACTCTATGACAATTTTGTATAAAACATGACTAAATGGACTCATATGCTTGGCGTCAAATATACACTCTGTATCATGCCGATGCCTCCTAAAGTAATGCATATGAATCTGATCAATGGTAACGTCATGCAGAGAGGGGCTCAACAACAGTAGGGAAATAAGTGGATGCATTATGAGATATCCTACACCCCAAAAATTCATCTAAGATGATGGGTGAGAAGGGAATGTGAACTCCTGCTATCATGGACTCATACAGATTACTATCAGAATTAATGCACGTAAGATTTGCATAAAATTCATTACAAAGGTCCAGATTAATATCATGATGACAGTAGACTAATTGCTATGCCCCAAAGTATGCGATCATTTCAGCAATTTGGGGAGATTTTTCTTGAAAGAAGACCCTATTTAAATACCAACAATTCATTATCACAAACTCATTGTCGTCAAATCTCTTCCGACATTCCATAGATCGAAACCTAGACTCCCCGGAGTCTACCCGACCTTGTTGGGACGATCCTCACCCTTTTGTCGCTTAGAGGCTAATCTAAAATGCGACATACACATGCAATCACCCATACCATCCCCACAAAGGAAAAAACAAAGAAAACATGCAAAAATTGTCACATTAGTTTTAAACCATAGTTTAAATGGGAAAAATTGACCTATCCAAGTTCTTACCTCTTTCCCAAATGTTGCATGGTGACAATGAGTGATCTAGACTTGAGGAGAGAAGTCTCACAAACCCTAGGTTGTAGATCGGTGGTAGGAGAGGGCTTGGGAAGAGTTTCTAGAGCGTGGGAGGGCTTTAGAACGAGAGAGGAAGTTGGAGGAGAAGGTACTCGCCGGGGGTGGTAAGCAAAACCCTAGGTTTTAGCCACCCCCGCGCGGCCCGAACCTTAATAAAACCCGCGGACCAGTTGATTGCCACTGGGGCAGTCGACTGGTGAAACTTACAGAATGTTTCTTACTCTAGACCAGTCGACTACCCCTGGGACAGTCGACTGGTGAAACATACAGAATGTTCCCCAGTCCTGGACCAGTCGACTGACCCGAGGGCAGTCGACTGATACTTTAAATTCAGTCTTCCAGTCCCAAATTCAGAAACGTCTAATTAATTCCACAAATCTCCAAAAAATCTGAAATTTTGTGGAGAGATTTATGGATCCTATGTCTACTTGGAAAAATATGTTTTCAAATAAATCTACTCCGGATCCCAAGATTGGTACAAAATTCAAAACTCTCCAAATTGTGTTATTGAAACCTATCCAAAAGTTCTAGTTTCGACCTCTTTTTGATGTACCCTCTTATACCCAATCATAATACAATCATAGCACTTAGTTATATGACATTTACACTTTAAAAATTAGTTTTCTCCCAATATGATCATATTTACCTCTTTTTCTCCATAAACCTTCTTTTAGTGTGCCAATTTCATAGGATTAAGGCTAACCTTAGCCTTTTGAACCCTTTGGCACACTTCATAGCCCATCTAATCTCCTAGGAGAAATCCTCCTGAGATCCATTGGTCATGGATCCCATTTTGGCTCCTAGGGCTCTCCCTTGAGCTCCTAGCTCTAGTTACCTCCCTAGGTAACTCATTTACAATTGCAAGGCCACACCGGTGTTCCTCCGTTGCCTCTTGACGTTCAACTATGACTCTCTTAACCCTATACACTTTTCCTTTGGTCAAATCCTTTTTTTTCGTTTGAAATGGTTTTTCCTTACCATTTTTGACCTTTTCTTTACTATAATCATAAGGCATTCTCAAGTACCCCTTTTTCTTATCATTTGACTCCCTATAATGGTATCCTAGTCCCGGCCTACCATTTCTCGGGTGTTGATCATGTTGTATCATACCTAGCCCCTTTGATCCTCTAATGAGTCTATCTAGATTCTTTTCTAATTTATCAAGTTTTGCCCTCAAAACTTGATTTTCCTTCACTAAATTCCTAACCTTAGTATCACTATGTCCAATTTGATCCTAACTAGATTTACCCATCATCCTAGGCATGTGTCTCCCTTTCTTAGGGTTAATGCCTTGATCCTTAGGTCTAGAATTCCTAGATTTATCATGAAACATAGAATTTTTGGTATTTTAGAACGCAATAGTATTTTTATTACAATCATGATATATAAAACCAAAAACACGCATGGGCAAGCAATTATTAATATTTCTAGCATTTATACAAGCATTTTGAGCATAAGTAAAGTTAGGGATTACCTCCCTTACCCTTGTAGCTCCCCCTTAATGTGATCTCCTCTTTTTCTCTTCTTTTTTCTATCTTCTTAGATGCTCCATCTTCTTGAGTTCTCCTTTTCTTGGACATTGAGTGTGGTAATGTCCTAGCTCCTCGCAAGTATAGCACCTAATGTGCTTCTTTTCGTTCTTTTTCCTACAACCCACATTAGATTTAAATTCAATGGACCTGGGTCTAGGGTTTACCTCCTTCTTACCTAATGGACACTTGTCCTTATAGTGCCCCTTCTTGTTGCATCCAAAGCATACGATGTGCTCTTTTGATTTGGCTTTAGTGGAGGTTGGAGCTTTCTCTTGCTCTTGTATGGATGAGGGTCTCTCCTCCCCCTCAATCCTCGAAGTTGACACTTCTTCTTCTTCTCTTGAGGAAGTTGATGATTCTTCACTTAATTGTGCCACCTCACTTGATGAGGTTGACACTTCTTCTTCCTCTTGGTCTTCTTGGACCATTGAGCTTACTTCTATTTGCTCTTCCACTATTTGAGTTTGTGTAGGGTTCTCATGACACTTTTCCAAATTGTTCCACAACTCATATGCATTTTTATATAACCCTACACCACTCAAAATATTGTTAGGTAAAATATTGATTAATATACCAATTACCTTTTCATTTGCCCGAGATTGTTCTTGTTGCTCCTTAGTCCAATATCTTGGTCGGAGTTTCTTTCCGTACTTGTCCTTAGGGATTTCGAATGGTTCCTCTATTGTCATCACACACTCCCAATCCATTCCAAGCCAAGTCTTCATCCTCGCTCTCCAATAGACAAAATCTTCATGATCATATGTGGGTGGTGTGTTGATATCATCCCCTAGCTTGTCCTCCATCATTTTCCCTCTAGCTTTCTTGCTCCCTCGGCGGTTAGTCCGTAGATGAGCTCACCAAGCTTTGATACCATTTGTTAGATCATTGACAGTTGCTAGAGAGGGGTGAATAGCAATTTTCGAATCTTTCTACCTACATTATTAGTGCACAAGCAGAATATACAAAATAAAAATAATACTAACAACAAAAGACACTCACAATTTACGTGGTTCGGAGATAAACTCCTACTCCACGGCTGTCCGTAAGGTGGGTGATCCCTAATCCGTCGGTGGATGATTCCCCGGAGCACCTCCGGCTAGAACTCGTAGCTCCTTGTGGGTGGAGAAATCTCTTCACAAGATCTGGACACTACCTGAGTACAATAGGCTACTAACTAGCTTTGACCAAGCAAGTTTCGCCAAGAAACAAAAGCATGAAACAAGCTCTTTTAAATAGAGCTTGAGTCTAAACTGGATGCTACCAGTCGACTGCCCCTGGGGCAGTCGACTGGTCCCACTCAGATTCAACCGTTACAGCCAACGTTCGAATCAGCCAACCATTACCGCCATCACCAGTCAACTGCTCCCAGAGCAGTCGACTGGTCCCTTACTCAGCCTAGGGTTACACTACCCGAGTACATTTCTCTCCGCACTCGAACCCTCCCTGAGTACAACAACTCACACTTGGACCCTCACGACCTGGTCAACTCTTCAATCCACAGTCTCGATCTATCACCTTCACGCCCTCTTCGTCATCGGCTCCCATCCCTCGGATGCGCACACAAGCCTCCAGCTTGTCTCCATGACATCCTTCACGCATGCCTCGAAGTCCGCGCCCCTCGGCTCATCGTCTCTGCCCATGGTCCCTCGGATGCGCACACAAGCCTCCAGCTTGTCCCCATGCCACCCTTCACCTGAAGACATCAACCAAGTCCATGTATACCTGCAAACCTACATACTCACGTACACATATTAGAACAACAACAAACCCTAACTTAACCATATTGGCCAACACACATCAAAACCCCATGATCCTCCAGATCAGCTTAGGGACGATTGCCCCAATAGAAGGCACGAGCCGTGTGAGCAACATGGGGGCTGCTCCTCTTGGACTAAGCCGATCTTGTCGCGTCTCCGGGTTTGAATTGCTCCTTTTTGTATCTTTTCTGCTCCGAAACACTCCTAAAATTGAAAATAGTGCAAAAGCAAATCTCAACTAGAAATAGGGAATATGTTGATAAATGCTAAGAAAGGGGCATAATAACGCAAATATAAATCAATAATAACAAGTGAATGAACATGAAAACAAGGATAAAAGCATATCACACCCCCAGACTTAAACTTTTGCTTATCCTTAAGCAAATACCTCGCATGTATTCATGTATCAGTCGCTATGCATCGTGATCTCCAATGATATAACATACCTTTATCAAACAATTTCACTAATGAGCATGTTATCAAAATTAATTTGAGAATAGTCTAAGTAAAAGTTCTCCGTGCTCAGTGCGGTAAGTGGCCATAATTCCTCAAGTGTCAATCTAATGCCTAGTCAAGATGTCATTTAACTGCATTCCTTATAATCTCCGCGATAGACACTTACCTGCCACATGCTTGATTCATCCCCTTCAATTTGTCCAAGGTCTCAAAGGCTTGCTCAGATCAAGGGAGCCTAGCATTCATTTTCCCAGTAACCTAACTCGGTCTCAATGTGATAAATTGCTAATTTCCACTCACGAAATTATTTTTTATCCCTTGTTCAATTCAAATGTAGCACCCTTTTTTTATATGCTTCAAGAATATAGCACTAACTAAAAATCTAGCTCCGACTAGACAAGCATGGGATTTTGATTTTTCCGAGCAAGCTTTAATATTTTGAGCCACATCTAGTAACCAAAATACAGTTTGAATGATCATCATAGGGTATAAGTACTAACAAATTTTATGGATCATGACTATTTATCAAGATTTCAACTTTTCAAAAATAGGCAATGTGAATAGAGATCCTAAAACTAGGCTAAACTCAAATATCTCAATAAAATAATGCTCAAGTCATGCAAATAAAGATAGAGGCAAGCATTTAATTGACATACTAACAGAAGATAACATAAATAAAGAGCAACATTGTAGAAGTATTTATATAAGAATAAGGCAATCTGCATCAATGTGTATCCAATGACTCTATAAAGAAAAGTGGTAGCTAGGGTCTAACTAACAGCAAGTAACTAAAATGCAAAAGATGCAAAAACTGCTGGTGAAACTTATTAAAACACAAGTAAAACTAACTGAGACTGAAACAAGTTGCAAATAACTGAAATCGAGTATGTACATACCCCCCCCCCCTCAACCTAGACAGAACAGTGTCCCACTATGATCAAAAGGGAGGTGGGGGAGGGTGGTGAGTCGGTAGAGGATATGGGTAGGGGTCAGGAGGCAAATCATTAAGATGAGGCGTGCGATATCTCGGAGGGAATCTAGGGATTCCCTCCATGTTACCGATCTGCTCATGGTACTAGTAGAGGGACTAGATCTGCTACTAAGTGATGAAAATATCATCCCTAAACTCCCTCATGGGTTGCCTCTCATCATAATAATCGGACACAAAACTGGACATATCCTACTGAAAGTCCCTCATCGTCTGAAAATGGTTCTGCACCTCCTAGAAATGCTCTTGAGATAAAGCCTAGTTGCCTTCGAACCAACGTTGGGTGGCAGCCTGGCTTTCCTGAAGGGCTTCCAATGAGGAGCAGAAGTCCAAAAAGTCAAATCTAGACGTCCTTGCACTGCCATAGGCAAAAGAATACTTAGCTGGGTCAGAATCTTTGACCAGCTCGGTGTCGTATATAACTATCATCTCGTGTGGCTCAGCCCACTACAAGTGTCTAGAGGACGAGGGAGGAATAGTATTAGGTGTGGTGGGGGTCGTATCACTTAAAATCTAGTTGGCCGGATTGCAAATTGTGGTATATTTGGGATTTGGTAGAGGAAAGGGAAATCCATTACTCCTGGGAAAAGAATAGTGGTCTCTATCCCAAATAATCATTTTCATGGTCAAGAGAGTGTCGATATTAATTTTGAAATTGCCATGAATGACGTATAAACCAAACAATTCGCATTGTAGATGTTTAGCAATATGGGTTATAAACCCGCCAAAAACTATTGTTCCCAATGACACCCTAGCAACTTTATATAAGGTCTGTAGGAAATGATATCTAGTATCAAACTCGACATTGTGTAACATAACCCAAAAGATGTAAAGCTCTATTTTCCTCACAACCCCATCACTCTCAGCTTGACCAAAGATGATCTTGGACATTACCCTTTGTAGGTAACGAAAGACGGGGTTTTAAAAGGATGAAGCTTTAGAGCTAGAAGGTACATGAGGCTTATAAAGTCCCATGATTTGGGCCCAAAATGCGTTACCATTAAAGCTAGTGTCATAAGTCCTAGGTCCCCCTATAGGTAATATGAAGCATTGATTGAAATCATATAAAATCCACAAATGGTCATGATTCATTAATAGGAAATTAATTTTGCCATCATAATCATTATCGGAAGTAAAATTCAATTCTAAAGAGCTAAACAACTCTAGGACTAAACATGTACAAGTGGGATGAGCGGAGTACATTAAATCGTTCTAATACATGGCACTAATCATTAAATCTATATCATTCTTAATTCCAAGAATATTTATACTGTCAGGATCAAGATAACATGTACAAACAAGTTTCTTAACAACAAGGGATTCAAATCTAACTTTTCTATCATCATTACGAAAAATAATTCCATAACAGTTAGATCCATCATTACCCTCGTCGGGTGCCACCCACTTTCCTTTGCCCATTGCTTTTGGCCTTTCTTCGATGATTTCCTTGCCTTTACCCTTGTTTTTCTTAGGATCGTCCCCTCCGCCACTTGAGGAGCCACTCCTTAATCCCTTTAAGATATTGGATATTTTTACCAAATTAGGAGGGGGGTCAGATGCTAGATCCTGCAAAGAGATGGAGTTTTATTAGTAAATTGCAACATGCGAGAAAGGAAAAGAGAGAATAGTTGGATTGCGAGAAGGAGGAGGAAGAAGTGCTTATGGAAAGGGGAAGGAGTGGATCTACTATTAGAAAGGGTAGATCTAACCTTCAAGGGGGTGGTTGAGGCTCTCTAGAGGAAAGAGGAGGGGATTAGGGCTCCTAGAGAGAGAAGGAAGAAAAGGAAGGAGGAGAATAGGATATGGACGGTTGTAGAAGAAGTTAGAAGAGGGGTAGGAGGGGGGCTCCACGAGATTTCTCTTTGTCTTCTTGATTTTTTCTTCTTGCTTTCTCCTCAATTACGTTGTCTCATTTGCCCATAGGATAATCATTTTCCTGCTCGATGTCAACCATCTTATTGATAGGGTGGTCAAAGTCAGGTTTGGTCACAGTTGATTGGACTTCATAAACTCCCAATGATCTAGGCTTACTGTATTGATGTTCCTTCATAACTAATAGACTTACTGCCAATCAGACTCTCATGGCCCTAGCATCTTAGCATCACCTTCCTTAGTGGATCCCAATCCGATTAGCCTGTCGATTTCCCAATCCGATTAGTCAGTCAGTTTCAATAGCTCTCTAAGGGCCATAGTTCCTCTGAATAAAGGGTCCACTCTAGCAAGCTCAAAGATGCTCTACCAATCACATTTTACTGATTCTAGGAGACAACGCCCTCAATCAGCTCAGAAGTGTTCTTCTAGTTGGGTGCCTCCCAATCCATGGAGGTCATGCTTCCCTAGTTTCCTTAGCCGATAAACTCATTATATACTTCAATAGGATTTCTTCAAACTATAGGGGTACAACTCCCCTCCAATCCTTATAGATGAACAAACACGCCATCTAACATGCTTATTTCAAAACCAAGGCTATTCCTTTATAGCTCATATTAGCCTATTGGACCCCCATTAAGATTTTTCTCACAAGGGATAGGCCTTAAAAGCCCAATAGGCTCTAAGGCTTATAGGCTCAACCACATTAAATGCTACACGTGGAGATGTCAAATGGCATGAGCAACAATATCATTATATGGATACAAAGCGGGGGTGATAGGACTACTCAAATATAGTAAAAATACAGTGATTTAATATTTTCCTGATCATGATATAGAAGATATACGATTAATGAGAACAATTATGAGGGGGAGAAGTTGTTGGTGTAATCGTCCTTGGTCAAGGTTAACCAGTTTGACTAATCTTGAGTTGGTCCGAGCTTGAGTTTTGATGTTTGATAATGTGTGAGAGAGAAGTTAAGTAGGTCAAGGGAGGACCGGATACTTGACTAGAAAAGTCCATACTAGAGGTTAGAGAAGGCAATGGTAAGTCCTACCGGTGCTAGGCATTGGAAGACTAGTTAGGAATTAGGCAATGGAAGCCCTAGTGGGACTAGACAGTGAAAGACCTAGTTGGGAACTAAGTAATGAAAATTTTAATGGAGCTAGGTAGTGAAAAACCTAATTGAAAACTAGACAATTGAAATCCTAGCGGGGCTAGGAAAGTGAGAAAATCCAAATGGGTTAATGATTGATCAGACACTTAGTGAGAAAACCCAAGTGAATCAGAAATTAACTGGACACTTGGTGAGGAAGTCCTGACTGTTGGATCGGGTTGGACCGGCTAGAGGGGGATGAATAGACGAAATTTTTTTGAAAGTGGAGGCACTCGTCTTTAAAAAAAGAAACTTGGTCGCAACTGAGAACGTTGCTTCCAAGGCAGTGGACGCTTAATAAAAATCTCCTTATGGCGGAGAAGCCTTACAAAAATAGCACACTAGACTTTTAGAGAGTTTACAAGAATGAATTAATTGAATGAATGAAAAGGATAAAACTCTAAGCCTATTTATAGCCTAAGAGAATAAATCTGGATTGTTGAGGAATTTTCTCTTGGCCGTTGATCCATAGATGTAATATGAATGGTTGATCTTGGATGAGATTAAACTGCATCCATTGGATCTGATTAAAGGATTAGGATTTATCCTTTAAGACTTTTTCTTCTGCTCTAGACTTCACTGTTGTAATCTTCAAGTAGTAACATCGGCAATTGCATGTTGTCATCACCAGCTATCCCAAGTGGTAACCATGGCAGCATATCTTAGGTGAGGTCTTGGGATTGAGTCTTCTTAGTAGCAATTAAATTCTTCTTTTTTCGAGCGCCTTGTTTGACATGGTCAAACTGACCAGTCTTTTGGTTCTTTTGTCTTCTGGGTGATTTCCGGCCAACTGGAGTTAGGCTCACCCGAACTCGACTCCGGCCTTTCGCCCCTCGAGCGTCCTTCCTCCCGCTTCTCATCCCTCAGACGCCGCGCACGTCCTTCTCGCTCCACCGACATACTCTTCCAAAACTTCCGTGTCCCTCGGATTGTACCGAGCCCGTCGGCTCACTTCCCCGCACAATCCTTCTTGTCCACTACGTCTTACGCTCGACTTCTTCTGTACCTAAGCTCCTACACACTTAGCAAAGGGATTAAGGGAGTGTTTGGGAGAGCTTTTACTTCTTGAAAAGTGATTCTTATAGTGATTATCTTGAAGTTAGTAAGAAGCTAAAGCATGCAGTGTTTGGAAATAGAAGTCAAAAGCTGATACAAGGTAAAGTTTGAGTGTTTGGTGAATAATCACTTTTAAACTTAATTTTTAATTAAATGACAATAATATCCTTAAACTATCAAAATTAATTTTTTTCAATTATCTAAATATAATTTTGATACATGATCTATAATATTTTATATATTTAATATTATATTTTAAATATTATATCAAAATTATTTTTTTAATAATATATATATTTAAAAAAATATAAAGTTAATAAAAATTTAAAAAATAATAAAATAATAAAATTTATATAAATTTATACAAATATGTATAAATTTTTTTGAAAATATAAATTATATAAAAATATAAGATTTTATTTAAAAATGTGATGGTAATTATGTAAAATAATAAATTTATTAAGAGTATAAATGTCAACTTTTAATTCTACACCATAAGCAAAAAAGCAGAAGCAGAAAAAAGCATCAAATTGTTGCTTCTAGCTTTTGAGTAAAAGTTGCAGAAGTTAAAGCAGAATCTGGCATTCCCAAACACTCAAAAGCACTTTTGCATGGCTAGAAGCTAAAAAGCAGTAAGCAGAAGCTCTCCCAAACACTCCCTAAATACATCAGGACCTAACTTAAATCTGTTGATCACATCAAAATCAACCAGGGGTATATACAATCTCCCCCTTTTTGTTATGCATCAATCCGAGTTAAGTTAGGGTAAAAAAAATAAAAAGACATGCATAATAATGCAAATAGTGTAAAAAAAACTTAAATTTAGAGTAAATTAAAAGTCTACCACTTAACCCTATTTCTCCCCCTTTGATCACATCAAAAAAAATGGGGAAAAATAATTAGGGAGGAAATTTTTTTGAATTTTTAGAATTGTTTTTAAAAAATTTATAGTCCTACTCTCCCCCTTTGATTCCAAAAAGTTTTTCTATCGAATTTTGAAACAATTCATTAAAAAAATCAAATATCTATAAAAAATTTGAATATTTTCATCAAAGTCGAAGAGAAAGATATGATTTTGGAAAAAAATTTCAGTTTTAAATTTGTTCATCAAGTCTGAAAATAAATAAAAAATAACATATACGAGTTTTTGAAGAATAAATTAAAAAAAAAATCGAAAAATACTTCGAAATATTAAAAAAAATATAATGAGTTTTCCACTATATCCGAATCATGAAAAATTAGATCTATGAAAGTAAATTATTTATCTATTTTTAAAATTTTAATTTCAAATTTCAAGCAGAAAATCAAAAAATATTCGAACAATTCACAGTAGATGGACAACATAATTGTGCATAAAAAAATATAATTTTTGTAAAAAAAATCTGTACATAAATAATAAAAAACTTATAATTTAAAATAAATTTTGGAACCCAAAATAAATTCCTATCTACAGGATTAATTAAAAATTTAGGTGGAATATAGCTTTTGGGTACTTTATTAAATTGACCCTTGTGGTTTTTAAAATATCTATTTAAATTATCAGGAAAACTATTTTTCTTTTGTCGTAAATATGCAATATCAACTTCTAATTTTTGCACTAAGTTTTTCAAATTATCATTTTCATTTTTCAAAATATCAGAAGAGGATGTAAGTGTTAATTCATTTTTTAATTTTTAATTTTCTTTTTCTAATCTATAATTAGATTTGAGCAAGGATTTAACTCCAGCATATAACTGATTATGAGGAAGAAGACAAACCTCACTTACTGAGTCACTTTCAAAAAGCGAGGTTCTTTCTTTGTTGTCGGTTTCTTCTGACGTCTCTCCCCCTTCATCTGTGCTCCATTTTGATGGCATGCCATCAGCGCAAGTCCCGTATATTCTTGACCTTCTGACTCTTCTGACAAGGTCTCATCATCGAGTTGGATCTTCCTTGTGTTTAGTGCGACGATTTCTGATTTTTTATTCTCTTCTTCATGCAATTCCAGGAATTTCTCCCAGAGCTCTTTTGCCGAGTTATAATTCCCGGTGTGGTTTACTTCTCGCACAGGAAGAACGGCTAGCAGATGAAATTCTGCTTTGTTGTTTGCTACAAAGTCCGCTTGCTCCTTCTTGGTCCACGACTCTATTTCTTTATCCTTGTCATTATTGTATTTAGGAACTGAAAAACCATTTTTCATAATTAGTAGCAGTTCAATATCAATTTTAAAAAATAACTGCATTCGGCGCTTCCACATCGCGAACTCCCCCTCAAACATCGGCGGGTAGATTACGGCTCCAACCATTTTCTCAAAATTGCTGCAGTCGGCGGTTAGTCCTTCTGCAGCGACCTTCGTTCGCTCTGATACCACTTGTTGGATCAGGTTGGACTGGCTAGAGGGGGGTGAATAGACAAAAAAAAATTTGAAAGTGGAGGCACTCATCTTTAAAAAAGGAAACTTAGTCACAACTGTGAATGTTGCTTCCAAGGTAGTGGACGCTCAATAAAAATCTCCTTGTGACGGAGAAGCCTTACAAAAATAGCACGCTAGACTTTTAGAGAGTTTACAAGAATGAATTAATTGAATGAATGAAAAGGCCGAAACTCTAAGCCTATTTATAGCCTAAGAGAATAAATCTAGATTGTTGATTGTTGAGAAATTTTCTCTTGGCCATTGATCCATGGATGTAATCTGAACGGTTGATCTTGGATGGGATTAAACTGCATCTATTGGATCTGATTAAAGGATAAGGTTTTATCCTTTAAGACTTTTTCTTCTGCTTTAGATTTCACTGTTGTAATCTTCAAGTAGTAACATCGACAGCTACATGTTGTCATCATTAGCTATCCCAAGTGATAACCATGGCAACATAACTTAGGTGAGGTCTTGGGATCGAGTCTTCTTAGTAGCAATTAAATTCTTCTTTTTTCGAGCGCCTTGTTTGACATGGTCAAACTGACCAGTCTTTTAGTTCTATGTCTTCTGGGTGATTTTCGGCCAACCGAAGTTAGGCTCACCCGAACCCAACTCCGGCCTTTCACCCCTCGAGCATCCTTCCTCTTGGCTTCTCATCCCTCGGATACCGCGCATGTCCTTCTCGCTCCACCAGCGTACTCTTCCGCAGCTTCCGCGTCCCTCGGATTGTACCAAGCTTGTCAGCTCACTTCCCTGCACAATCCTTCTCGTCCGCTACGTCTTACGCTTGACTTCATCCATACCTAAGCTCCTGCACACTTAGCAGAGGGATTAAATACACCAGGACCTCACTTAAATCCGTTGATCACATCAACATCAACCAAGGGTACTTACACTGACATGTCACAGATGATTGGATGTTGGCCAATGGGTAGTCTTAATACATCATGGACGATTGGATGTTGAGCAAGGGAAGTCTTGGTAGGATGAGGTCAACCGGATACTAGGCAAAACATGATTTCAACTTCGGAAAGGTTGAAATTAGGGTTAGTAATCGATTTCTAGGGGTTGGAATCGATTGCTAAACCTTAAACCTAAATTTTAGGTTTGATGCTCGGAATTGATTGATCTAATAGATTGAGAAGTATTAATCGATTGGGACAATTAATTAGCAACTCATTTTGTTAAAATACCAAAATTTAATGGATGAAAAGGTAAAAATTTGAAACTTAAGGGCCTTATTTAGATTGATAAAACTTGGAGGGGCTTTTTGTAAAAAGGCCAAAATCATTATAAACCCCTAAGTTTTCCTCATTAATCCCCCCCCCCCCCCCCCGTTTTGTTTTCCCCAATGCCGACTTCTCCTCTCGCGACAACCACCGAAGCCCAACGCCGACAACCGTCGTCGCCTCCTCTCATTCTTCTTCTTCTTATTCCTCTTCTCCGAGCGTCTCATCTTCCTGGATCACATCGCTGCCCTCGTGTGGATCCCTAGCCGATGCAACCGCATCCCCTCCCTTCCTTCTCCTCTCTTTTGTGTTGCCGCCCGAAGCCATCGGCTGCCGGCAGTCCTTGTCCGACGAGCGAAGCTGATGACTCCCTCTTCTTCCTATAGTATTCGCTAGATTAGAGTAGAAGAAGCTTGCAGCGAAATCTCATGTAAGGGTTAGGCGTTAGGTTTCAGTCTTGATGAATTTCTACTGCTTGATACATTTTGGTAGAGAGTTGTAGGATAGTTGTTGAACTAGCGTGAATGTTCAGTTCGTATTCATGTCCAAGTGGTAGTTCAAATTTTATAGTTTTCACAACACTATTTCTATAGTAAATATGTAGTGTGATCCATTGAGGAGAGCCGCATAGTAGAAAATAGTGAAATCTTTTGTTACTAGAAATTATTCTTGAAGGATAAAGCAAAAATAGTTTGTATAATCCAACTGTTGTAGTGGACTCGAATAGTAGGTTCCTGTCTTTGATGTGGTAGATCTTTATTGGTGTTTGGTTTCCCTTAGGATGATTTTTTGTTGATATGGGGATTAATCCGACCACTATTTTTAATGCTGGCAGTGTTGGATTGGGTTTGGGTTATCTCCTGGTCGTGAACCAAAGAAGCCATGTGGGTTGGTAATAGTGAGCTAGATTTGGATTAGGCTTAGGCTAACCATGATGATTCGGTTACTGGGATAGTAACCACTTAATTTAGATTACTTAAGGAATTATGATAATTAGGGTTGGATCCTAATAAAATGTTATATGTAGTTTAACTTATGGTCGATTTTATAAATAACTAAACTATGTTTTAACACAGGACCTTGACTTTGGACCCGTACGGTTGATCGTGGGAGATTCTCTTCACGTTTATGGACTACATATTAAGGCGAGTACTTCTCCTTTATAGTCTTATAGTTCTTTTACCTTAAATGCATGACTTATTATGTCAGGATAGGATCCAGTTGTCAGTCTCACCGTGTCGTTTCATTTTGGAGTTGAGTTTAGTATATTTTTCGCAGTTGCTTTATTTTCTACACTTCGTGAGTTCCACGTTCTTATTTCCTAGACTAGATATGTTTTATTGGTCTGATATTGTCGTAGTAGAGATATGTTTATTTTGGACTCATGTTGGAGTTTCGTCGGTATTCGAATTTTTGTTAACTTTATTTCTACTAAAAGATAATAACAGTATTAAACGTTTAAGCTTAGTTTATCTTTAGCTTTCATATTCATATACTACGTGGTTGTGTGTTTAATTTTCAGTTTTGATGGCTGAGTCATCTTATATGACAAGAGATTATGTATATTATGTCCCAACTTGTCCACCGTACAGGGGAGATGTTGCCCGATTTTCAAGTAAGCATGTGCCTCTGGGGCGTGACACATTTTGAAGAGCATAGTTGGGTTCGGAATTGATTAATAAATCGATTAGCCTAAGGCTAATCAATTAAGGGAATCTATTAGCTAGGTTTTCGTGAAAACACAGAAACTCATGGAATCAATTGGGACAATTGATTGAGGCAAAGCCAATTGATTGGGATAGTTGATTGGCAGTGTGTTTTTGTGAGCACAAAAAGGTGTTGAATCAATTGACCTAATCGATTTAGCCCTGCCAATTGATTGAGCTAATTGATTGAAGTGTATTTTCGTGAAGAACAGAAGCTTCAAAATCAATTGGTATGACTCACCAATCAATTAGATGGGCGAACAAAAGTCATTCTTATGTGACAATTGATTAGGGATAAGGTTAATCGATTGGGAAGCATAAATTAGCTTGAAATTAATCTTAGAAAAGGGGATCTTACAATGATTTGAAAATACCAGTTCTTGAGGGTTTGGGGAGAAAAGTGTCATTGCATTTCTAACTACCAAGTGGCATTTCCTAGCAATAAGAGATCAAGCAAGCAAGGTTTTTCACTGTAAAATCATTTTTGATTGTATTTACAGTGTATTTTGCATTCTTATTGTATTCTTGTGCTTGAGCTTGTACGAAACTTCTTCGCCTCTAGAAAGTTTCTAAGAATGTGGCATTCATAGTGAAGCTATGAGTGTGAGGAGTGGATCCTTGAATTAGTCACTTCAAGGTGGTAAATACTAAGTAAATCGAAGGCGTTAGTGTTTTGACATGCTTTGCTTCATGTTTTCGCTATGAATCAAAATCAAAGATGTGAAATGAGCTATTCACCCCCCTCCCCCACCCCCTCTAGCTCATATGTGTCATAACAAGTGATATAAGAGCAAGGTTGCTCTTCTTTGTATTCGTGTAGTTTGCACTAATAATCAAACTCAGGTTTTGATGTATGACAAAAGGTTAAAGTTATATATTGTGTTTGTCTATTCTGTTTACCAAGTATGCAGGATTGAAATACTTAGGACCTGACACCATGCAAAAGTCCAATTAGGTCTGAAGGACATGATAACTGGTAGGAAGTCCAGTTAAGTTCGTCGGACCTGACAACTGGCTAAAACCCCTGTAAATTGATACCTGACAAAAAGTTTAGTTGGGTTCGCGGGACCTGACAATAGGTAGAAATTTAGAAGGGGTATTTGGAAGGAAGACCTGGTGGGTCAAAAGGTTGAGTAAGTATATAAATGGTAAGCGGGGGTAAGTTACTGGAAGAGAGAGATCAGTGAGGATGATTCCCGATAGGACTACAGGTGTAGTCCAACTTAGAGTCATTTCAGATGTCTAAGTTGAGACCATGACTAGATCCTAATCTAAGGAAGACAAGGTCTAATTAATAATAATATTTTTATGTTATTATATTATGTGCTAACTCAACGGTTTTGTAGGGTATATATTGTTCTATGGTCTAATACATTTTTGTAGGTTGAAATTGCAAAATTGAGCCTCGGATGAACAATGTTCGAGGAGCCTCATTTGGGACTTAGGGCGCCTCAGTTCTGACCGAAGGCACCTAGGACAGTTGAAGGCACCTCCGCGCAGAGAGTGTTCTAGGATGAAACTTTAACTATTACAGGCATCTCAGATTGGACTTAAGACACCTTAGATGGGATTGAGGGTGCCTTTAAGGAGATAAAATGCACAGGTTGCACATTTGATTAGATTTGGGAAGTGAGGCGCCCTAAGATGGATTGAGGGCACCCTCTGTTAGTGATATGAGAGAAGTGTCCTAAGGCAATCGCCTTATGATTGTAATCATTTACTTTAATAAATGAATATTCACTATTTGAGTATACATGTTCGTGTATTTGATTGAGATCTTAAACTCATTTACTGAATGTCCGCAATACAATTCATAGCATGAGAGAATTTGTGATGAATTCACAACTAGTGATTATCTCTACATGTGCAATTGTGAAGTATTGAAATTATCCCTAGTCGATGAATTGATGAAAACGGACACTATCAATTCTGTGGAGACTAGCATGGGTTATTCTCTAATCAGCTGATTCTCACTGGCTGGTGACATTGGGATGTCCGGAGATAAACATGAATGCTAGTTAAGGGAACTAGTTCATTTGAGTGACTAGCTGTAAAACATCATATGGTGATCTACATATAGAGATGTCAATGAAGTTCTTACTGCAGCTTAAGTGCGATGTTCCTTTGACTTGCGGTGTTCAAGTCATCTTGGTCATGAAGACTTATACTTTGACATCTTAAGCAAGCATCTCCAAGGAGGTGTGGACCCAGGATGATTGGGTATAAGCCGAAGTGCCCGAAGATGTTTGAACAGCCTACAAAGGATTCACCACTCCTTGCGAGGAGATGTATACCCAAGGCCTATCGTCGGATTGTTACTCGAAGCCTTTGGCCAGAGCATGACATGTTCGGAGTATGAATCTCTTAAATACATGAGAGTAATTAGAATCCGTTGGATGAGAAAGACATTACGTGGGCTAGGTGTGACGTAGTCAGCCTAGTGGGGACTGACACACATAGACCGTGTCCTGAACCAAGTGGGTATAAGATGGTGAAGGGAATGAGACACGACTCATTATAGCTGTTGAAGGGTTTCAGAATTATTTCTGAGGTCAACCGTTGATCTTTCGATTAATTGGGGGTCATGATGTACTACTAGGTGCCACTCATGATCGTTCTATAATTGGTTGATTATAGACGGCCAACATAAATCGAAAGCCTATTTAGTCACACGCACTACGAGTAATCCGAGGGATTTAAAACGAGTTAAAAATTGGATTTTCCGATCAAGAGAACTAAGTCGAATCTGAATTAATCAGAGGCGCATCGGAAGCTTAAAATGACTAAGTCTTTTAAAGGCTTATTGGACAAATTAAATGAGTTTAATTCGCGAGGAGGCGGCTTGGTTTGGCCGGCCAAAGAGGGTCCCCACCCTCTTTGGTTTGGCCGGCCACAACAAGGAGGGAAACCAATTTATTTGGTTTAAATTATAAAATAAATCAAGCGCGATTTGTTTTATAAAATTATGGATAAATAAATTTATATATAAAGAAATTTATATAAAGAAATTTATATAAAGAGATTTATTTTCATGGAAATTAAAATAAACCTTGGATTGGTTTATTTTATTTTATAAAATCAATTATGAATTGATTTTTCCATGATAAGAAAAATTTATATAATAAATTTCTTATGAAAATTTATTCCATAATAAAAGGGGAAGATGTGTTTGTTTTATTATAAATTTAGTTATAATAAAACAAGGCATAACAGAATAATTCATAGGAAAATTTATAAGATAAATTTCTTATGAAAATTTATTCCGTTAAAGGGGAGACTTGGCAATGGAGAGGCTACTATATAAAGGAACCAAGGCAAGGCTTGAATTCCAAAAAAAGAGATAAAGAAGCAAGCTCTCTCTCTCTCTCCTTCTCTCCCTCTCCCTCCTCTAGGGCCGGCGCCCTCTTCATCCTCTAGGGCCGGCGCACCTCCTAGGGTTGCCGTGAGCCTCCTCCACCAAGAAGGTGCCAAAGAAGAAGAAGAAGCGGGTCGCAACTCATTCCTTTCCCCGGATCTTGATTCCGTTACTTGGTGGTTAGTCTTCCATCTCCCTCTCTTGATATTCTTGTTGTGCCTTTGGAGAATCTAGTAGTTCTTGTCGGCACGAAACTCGTGGCTTTGCGAAGTCATCCCGAAGAGGACTCGGCGTGGACGTAAATAGAGGCGGAGCTTCCAAGGGACGCTACGGTTGGATCTCGTCCCTTTCTATGAGTTACGCGAGGTATTAAGTAAATTAGTTTACTTTCTGCAAAATTTTAATTTATGATCATGTCTCCACAACTTAAGGTTGCATGCTAGATACGTGGTTAAAATAATTTAAGAAATTATTTATGCTAAACCTTCCACTGCACGTAATTAAACTTTAAAATTACGAACCCGTATCCATGTCAACATGCACCCGGTCCCAACAGTGGTATCAGAGCCGGTTAGTCTTCGACATAATCATATAATTGTTTTGCAGAAAACTTTGTCATTATCTCAATTTTGGAAAATTTTCCAATTATGGAAACTTTCCAATTATGATAAATTTTAGATTTAGGAATTTCAAAGTTTGAAAATCCTCATGAAATTTCGCAAACTTTTTGAAATATCCTAGTTTCTGAAATTTTATGATAATTGTGAAAACTTCCCATCTTTGGAAACTTTCCAATTTTGGAAATTTCTTATTTTAGAAATTTTCCAATTTTGGAAATATGTAAGTTTTCTTTGTACCAGAAACTTACAAATATTCTGAAAACCTATTATGAAATCTCGCAATTTTGGGCACTTTCTTTCAAAGAAAGTCTAGACAAATTTATGGATCATTAATTGACAATTAAATTCGAATTGGTTTTAAATTATCAACAAAATTCTTTATTTTGGATTGAGCCTCGGGGAGCCGTCCAATTTAAAGTTAGTTGTTGTAATTTAATTTCCCATTTTGAATAAAATTGTCATGTTTAATTTGGTTACGCCTCGGGGAGCGGACCAAATTGGATTTACGATAAATTTCTTTTCTTTGGGTATCTGAGCCTCGGGGAGCCACCCTTAGAAAACAATTTGTTGTAATTAATTAATCCATAAATAAAATATGTGATCAAATCTTGAAAATTTAGGATAATTTCCTTATTTGATTTAAGAGGTGATGCTCTTACATATTGTTGTCTCCAAAATTAATTAGGAAAATGGTTTCCTATAGAGTTTTCTTAAAATAAGATTTTCATGAAAATAATATGTGGTTGAATTAAGAGAATCAGTCTCTTAATTTAATAAGATTTGATTTAGAGAAATCAAAGTCTTAAACATATTATTTCCGAAATTGATTATGACAATTTAGGAAATTATTTCCCAAAACAATTCCTTAAATAAAGTATGAAATCGGGATTATGAAATCCAGTTCCTAATCTAATTAATGAGACTTGATAAATTAAGTCACATACATACTTTATTAAGGAAATCGTTAGTCATGACATAATTATATGTCATGAATGTGCTTTGAAAAGAAAGGATGAGACCCAAAACCCCTTACAAAATATTAAGGCTAATACCTTCCATTAATATGGTTAGAACCGGAGTTTTGTTTCTCGTTTGGGTTGATGGACACATCCATGCCCGGCTTGAACCTCAACATGTTCAAACCATGGAATTAGTTTATGATTAATATAGTTGGAGTCAGAGGTCAATCCTTAGTTTTGGTTGTTGGACACATCCAAGCCTGACTAAACGGTTGAATGAACTCCAACCATATTAAAACTGTCACGCCCCGAGACCCAGGAGTCGCTGTTCCAATATAAAATCGGACAACACCTCCCCTGTCCGGCGGACAATTTACACATACATACAATCTATATAACAAACCACGCAATATATATTTGGCCTCAGGCCTCAAAATCCAGACATAATCTAACCATAACACAAAGTAAATCATACCTGACTGCGGACCGGTCCGACTTACGACGAAACAACCAATATACACAAAAACCCCCTTAGGGCTCACGACACATAGGACATATACAAATCGTTAAAAGGCATATAAACAATGCACTAACAAATACAAAACAAAACCTTACGGTCGCGATGGGTAGGGACTGGCTGCTGGGCTCTTCTGGCGACTCCAAGTATCTCAACCTGAAATAAAAACATATATGGCAACGGGGTGAGTCCATAACTTAGCGAATACCCAGCAGATATGCATAGTATGTTATAATAACAATAAGCATCTACGTTAATACAGTCTCATATCAACAATATGGAAAAACTAGTACTGGAAATACTGAGGTAGATACATACCAGAATCCAGCTAACCTGAAAAGAAGACAATGAGTACCATGGAAATATCATTAGTCATATAATCTCAAATAACAAGTCTCCAGAATATGCATGTCAAACAAGTGCAAGAATCAAGTGCAGCAAACAATGCACGATGCAAAGTATGCACATGGTGCAATGACATGTGTCACCCCCTAGTCCCAGTCAGGATATCGTCCACGACGTCCGCGTGGGTAGAGCTGTGACAAACTGTACGCACCCTGCCATCACTGCTCCTGAGTGACCGAGTGGACAGGATGCTGGCGGAGGACCACCCCCCTACCCCATGTATATATGAGGGAGCTCCGCTCTTATCTCCTCGTGGCTCAGTACGAGAAGGGATCCCTGGCTGCTACCACGCCCGCGCTCACCCTCCTCATAGTGGCCGAACGGAGCAATACAGGGCAAATGCACACATCTACGATATCCACTAACCCATGAGTGGCCGTGCGTGCCTATCATGTACCGGAAGACGATTAGGCTCAACCACAAGGGAGTCGCTGATCGCCGGCATGCAACAGTGCAAGGATGGTGTATGATAGATACACATACATAATAACTCAGGGATAACTAACAAGTATCCAGGACAGACATAATAACTCAGGGATAACTAACATGTATCCAGAACATGCATAATAACTCAGGGATAACTAACATGTATCCAGAACATGCATAATAACTCAGGGATAACTAACAAGTATCCAGAACAGGCATAATAACTCAGGGATAACTAACAAGTATCCAGAACAGGCATAATAACTCAGGGATAACTAACATGTATCCAGAACATGCATAATAACTCAGGGATAACTAACATGTATCCAGAACAGGCATAATAACTCAGGGATAACTAACAAGTATCCAGAACAGGCATAATAACTCAGGGATAACTAACATTTATCCAGAACATGCATAATAACTCAGGGATAACTAACATGTATCCAGAACATGCATAATAACTCAGGGATAACTAACATGTATCCAGAACAGGCATAATAACTCAGGGATAACTAACATGTATCCAGAACATGCATAATAACTCAGGGATAACTAACATGTATCCAGAACAGGCATAATAACTCAGGGATAGCTAACAAGTATCCAGGACATGCATAATAACTCAGGGATAACTAACATGTATCCAGAACAGGCATAATAACTCAGGGATAACTAACAAGTATCCAGAACAGGCATAATAACTCAGGGATAACTAACATGTATCCAGAACATGCATAATAACTCAGGGATAACTAACATGTATCCAGAACAGACATAATAACTCAGGGCTAGCGTATAATCTTACTGCTATCTATAACCAACCATGCATAGCAATATGACAATATCTAAAAGATAAGTCAAAGGGTACCCGCCTCAAACGAGATGCTCGTATCAGAAAAGAACCTCCTATCTGGTAATCAGCAACGATATATCCGATCAATGCCCTGTATCAAAGGCATAATGTTTAGCTACAATAATATAAAATTTACAGCTAAACGAGCTATCTCAATTAATTAGGATCGTCCTAATTATCCCGTTTCATTCAATTAATCATAATTAAATAATTAGACCTTAAATTATTCCAAATTATCCCGATTAGATTCCAATCAAGTTTTGGAATCCGAATTTATCAAGTTAACTTATTAGGTTTAAATTCCAAATTAAACCTAACCCGTAAGTTAATCAATAGCTCTTCCAAAACTCACGGCAAGCATAAATCAAGATACCGGGCAGACTATAAATTCATAGAACCAACCCTTCGAAAAACAACCTATTCCATTTCCGTGACCAATCCATACAGCAATAACATCCATCTAGCTACACCAATCCATCATGCTAATCAACCTCCAATCTCAATACCAAATAAACAGTTCTATTTTCCATGAACTTATGCAAGAACACAACCCACAAAAACCAATTCCAAAACCTAATCCAAAGCTCCAAACAAGACAAAATCATGAACATATCCTAATTAAACTAACTCACAATAGTAGGACAATTCAGATCAGTCATCATAGTAGCAAAACACAGAACTACAATAGCCCAAAACACACATCTAAATGGTTGCTCACGACAGCAATTACAACAGCCCAAATCAGATCCTTCAAAAGAAACTAGATCAAATCCAATTCAAAAGAAACTCTACCAAAACATAGCCTAACAAAACCTGTCACAACAAAAGCTCCCAAACAGATTGTGTAGCTCTCGATAGTATTAGAACAGGGCAACAACCAACACCAATCTCACATTCACCCTTCACAGATTTTTCCAACCCATCAATCCAATCTAACCAGAGTTTCCAAATTCAAATGCTCAACTGAATTGAAGAGGATCCACAACTGAAAATCTAGATTTAAACCATCAACCAAGAAAACTCATTGCAGTAGATCAAAACACAAACACAGGAATCAATACTGATCACAGCTCAAACCCAAATAAAAAGGGACTCTCACCGTCGCGATGCACCAGCGCACAGTGGCAGAGAAGTAGAAGACAAGAGGAAACACCCAAGACCCCGCGACCTTCTTCTTCTTGCCGGTTTTGGATTTGTCGAAGGGCAACATACAGAGGAAAACTATCGTGAATCCAAAATTTAGGGCACACATGTAAGAACGACTAAACCAAGCGAATCCTGAATGCCAACCCTTACCTATGATGCTCGGTGTGGAACCTCTGCACAGACCAGCCACGATCGGGATTCCTTGCTTCAAACAATGGCACCGGTGCCGATGGATCGAGACTTGGCTCGACGATGGCGACAATGAATGGAAGGAGAAGAGGAGTCGGCGATGAGGGGAGAAGAGAGGCTTCGCTAGGGCTTGGAGAGGCGACCCTATTGCTTCGTGTCCGTGAAGAGGAGATGAGCCGGTGGATAGGCTAGGGGACGCGAGGGAAGGAAGGGAAAAAAAAACGAGTGGCGCTGCGTCTAGGGCTCGCGCGAAGGGGAGGAGAAGGAAACGAAAGGAGGAAGGCGCGGCGCTTGCGGCTAGGGCACGGGCAAGGGGATCTGCAGCCGAAGGCTTTAAAACCTAAATGGGCTTTTTGCAAAAAGGTCCCTCCACTTTCAGAAATTCAAACTTTGTCCTTAGGGTAAAGGTTTTTAGTTATTTAACCTTCCCATTTATTATAATCTTTAACTATGCCAATAAAATTCTCAAAAAAAATTTTATTCTACCGATTATTAATTTGCCGTATTTTACATTCTCCCCCACTAATAAAAATTTGGTCCCCAAATTTCATCATTCCTCATACGACACACACTAGCATCAAAACATGTCTGTCCTCATCATGAGCAATCACTTCGGCCGATACCCTAAGGTTACACTGTTACGAAGCAACTGGAGTTATCAATCCAGAGACTATTATCCAATAACCAGGTACACCCGAATAACCATTCAATCATCACAACTATCCAGGGCACTCAATCCTAAGATCACTGGTACCAAGTCTATATTCCGTTCCTCAAACGTAAAACGTTCAAATTTATGCGTATCACATCCTCAAGCCAATAACATCCTCCAAAACATTACAAGTCATATATATATATATCCTTCAATAGGTCGTCAGAAGATAACATATAATTTAAAATTGTGCTAATATGTCGTATCATATGCTACAACAATAACAAACTTCCAAACAATCAACCACAGAAAAATCATCTCTCCACCCAATGATCTATTAAAAAGTTACAAATCCAATAGGACCATATCTTCTAATAGAATTCTCCAAGCACAGAACATCATAGAGATTGGTCAATCTCGATCCACCTCTTAGCACCAACGAGATAGTACACAGCGATAACAACCTTATCATCCGGTGAACTAATAAGTCCACAATAGGGGTATAATAACTGAGAATCAGTAGACATCTTTGACCTCCTGATTAATATCCAATATCTCACCGGAAGGTAAGGTTATAGCTAACTCCACATCCTCCGTACTCTAGCGGGTCGTACAACCCGATACATCATTAAGATTATCCAATCATACACTCAATCTATGAGTCAAAATCCCTCATAGAATAGCGTAGCAACTAACGAGCCACACCGACCGTCGCCTCGTAATCTAATACAGTCCAATTCCTCCACTCCATGATCAAAACCTTCTAAAGTCCTACTCCATAACAAGGAGATAGAGACGTGCAATCTCTCAGGAGTATCTCAATATTCTCATGAAGCAATTCCTTTATTTCCCAACGGGTCGTCCCCGATATCATCTAACCAAAGGTGGTCTAGTTTTATAAGTGATTTGCCTCCACGCAAATCATAAGTCCGTAGACACCTTCTTGGTTATCCAGATCAAGTACAAGCGGTAACCCATAAGTGTCAAACAACTAGCTTCACAGTTTTCTATACTAGCCCAAATCATCTATCAACATATACCTTCTAGTCAACTACCCAGTACAAGTGATCCATGGTTAAAGTCCCCAAGGAACAGAATGTATCAATCAGCTACTAATCATAATAATATGTAGCTAATGCTACCCTATTGCATCAATGCAGATCATGTTCTCAAGACATGACATCTAGCTTATCTGTCCAGATATACATAACATAAGAAAAACTTGTAGCTCCATGAGCTACTGTGAATTGTTCCAATAACATGAGAGAATTTCTAACTATACATAAATATACAGGAATAACAACCTGATCCAATGACATGAAAGAATTTCTAACCATACCTAAATATACAGGAATGGTAGCATGATCCGATAACACGAGATAATTTCTAAATCATTCCTAGATATACAGGTATAGTAACATGATCCAACATGTGAGAATTTCTAAATCATACCTAAATATACAGGTATAATAACATGATCCAATAACATGTGAGAATTTCTATCCAATACCTAAATAGGATAAGGGATACAAAAGATCAGGAGAAATACCTATCGCCTGAAGAAGTCCCATCGCGCCAAGTCCCAAACAACCACATCGAGAAAAATACTCCGAACAAATCCGAAAAGACTCATAAAACCATTAGACACCGTAATCCACAAGTCCCGAAGGTATCCGAAAACCTGAGCTCTGATAAAAACTATTTCTTGATTAATGGGTCAGCCTTAAGCTTGGAGTGTCGATTTGTTGTGCCACAACCAAGGTCGATGTAAAGAGAGGTGCAGTTGGGTGCTATGTATATTGTTGCATACTTGTTAATGAGTTAACAACCCAATGATTTATGCAAACATTCAATTAGTTGATAGCATAAAGTAATAGTTACATATATGTGATATGTAATCGGTATAATTACCTACCTTCATAGCTAAGAATAACTTGATTGCCACAGCCATAGTTGTTCTTATGTATGGTTGGATATCAACCTATATGGAGGTGTTCCTACGATCTCCCAAATTGATAAAAAGGGTTATTCAATTCGAAAAATAAATAGGATTTAATTAATGTATGTTGATGCATTCTTTATTATTCTTCTCACATAAGCTCAATTTGTATTTCTAGGATAATCACTCGATCATGTCTTCTCTGAATTTGCGTTCCATTTTGGACACCAATAAACTGACTGGGCCAAACTTCATGGACTGGCTTCGAAACCTGAGGATAGTCCTCAAGGCAGAGAAGCTTGCTTATGTCCTTGAAGATCAACTTCCCAACCGTCCTCCAGAAGATGCAACTCCAGACCAGTTAGTGGCCTATCAGAAACATGTGACCGATTCTGAACTTGCGAGTTGCATCATGCTAGCCTCTATGGTACATGAGCTGCAAAAGCAGCATGAGCATATGGATGCTTATACCATCATCTTCTATCTTCATGAGTTATTTGAAGAGCAGGCGAGATCCGAAAGGTTCGAAGTCTCCAGACTCCTCTTCACCTCTAGGATGCAGGAAGGCACTTCTGCCTCACAGTTTGTGTTAAAGATGTTGGGGTACATTAAGCGACTGAGCACACTCAGTTTTGCAATGGATCATGAACTAAGTATTGACTTAATTCTGCATTGTTTGCCCAAAAGTTATTCACAATTTGTGATGAACTATCGGATGAACAAGCTGAAGACTACCATTCCTGAGTTGCTCAACCTGCTGAAGACTATAGAGCCTTCTATAAAGCAGGATCAGAAGACGGTACTGTTAGTTGGTTCCTCGAAGAAAGGTTCTAAGAGGAAGGCCAAAGAACAGAATAAAGGAAAGAAGAAAAAGGCCAAAAAGACTGAAAAGACACCAAAAGGCACTTGCCATCATTGTGGCAAGGAGGGTCACTGGCGAAGAAACTACAAGGTTTATCTTGAGTCTTTGAAGAAGAAGGCATCCGATGCCCCATCCTCTTCAGGTATCTTCGTTATTGAATGTCACTCTATTTCCTTAAATACCTGGGTACTTGATACTGGGTGTGGCTCACATATATGTAATGACATACAGGGGCTAAGGAATTGAAGAAGACTCGTCAAGGGAGAAGCGAATTTGAGAGTTGGAAATGGAGCAAAGATTGCTGCTGTTGCCATCGGAACTTATTTGCTAAATCTCCCGACTGGACGTATCTTAGAATTGGATAATTGTTCCTTTATTAATAAAGAACATTGTATCTATTTCATATTTGAATGAAAAAGGTTATCATTTAACTTTTAGTAACAATTGTTGTTACATAACTTTAAATGGCGTGCTTTATGGAAATGGAACTTTGTGCAATGGCAAAAGTATTAAGATACTTCGATCCGATCGGGGTGGTGAATACTTGAGTCAAGAGTTTCAAGATTATCTTAGGGACAATGGGATATTGTCTCAATGGACTCCGCCGTATACACCATAGCATAATGGTGTATCTGAGAGGCGTAACCGAACCTTGATGGACATGGTTAGATCCATGATGAACCATGCAACTCTTCCAAAATCCTTTTGGGGCTATGCACTTAAGACAGCTGTTTACTTGCTAAACAGAGTCCCGACCAAGGTAGTCTCTACTACTCCATATGAGATATGGAATAGTAAGAAACCTCACTTAACTCACCTTAAGATATGGGGTTGTCCTGCTTATGTGAAGCGGACTGTATCAGACAAATTGGATGCTAAGTCTGATAAATGTCTATTTATTGGATACCCTAAGGAAACGAAGGGTTACCAATTCTATCATCCCTTGGAGCAAAAGGTGTTTGTTTCAAGACATGCTGTATTTCTGGAAAAAGAATTTCTTTTACAAGAAAATTGTGGGAGTGGCATTGAACTTGATGAAGTTCAAGAAACTCCAATAGACATTACAGAGACACCTAGTCTAGACCCACAACCGATAACTCATAGTGATGAGCTATCAGTTGAACCTAAAACAACACCACCTCTTCGTAGGTCTGATAGGACACGCAATATTCCAGAGAGATACGGATTTCTCATGAGTGAATCGAATGACGTGTTACTCATAAGCGATGACGAACCTATCAGTTATGAAGATGTTCTGAAAAGTTCAGAAAGGGACAAATAGCTTGAAGCCATGAAGTCGGAAATGGATCCATCTACGAAAATCAAGTATGGGACTTGGTTAACCCACCTGAAGGGATTAAGCCCATAGGGTGCAAGTGGGTTTTCAAGAAGAAAACCGACATGGAAGGTAATGTAGTTACCTTTAAGGCTAGATTAGTGGTAAAAGGATATCGTCAGAAACAAGGAATTGATTATGACGAAACCTATTCGCCAGTAGCTATGCTTAAATCCATTCGGATGCTCCTGGCCATAGCAGCTCATCATGATTATGAGATATGACAAATGGATGTGAAAACAGCTTTCCTTAATGGAAACCTGCTTGAGGATGTATACATGATACAACCTGAAGGTTACACATCGGTTGATAAAACCAAAATATGCAAGCTTCGACGATCCATATATGGACTGAAGCAAGCATCCAGGAGCTGGAACATCCATTTTGATGAGACAATCAAAGAGTTTAATTTCTCATAAAATCCTGATGAACCCTGTGTGTACAAGAAGGTTAGTGGGAGTGCAGTCGTATTCCTAGTGCTATATGTCGATGACATATTGCTTATAGGAAACGATATATCAGTCTTACAATCAGTTAAAATTTGGTTGTCCAAAACGTTCTCCATGAAAGACCTGGGAGAAGCAACCTATATCCTTGGGATTAGAATCTATAGAGATAGATCAAAACGGTTGCTTGGTCTTTCGCAGTCTACATATATAGACCGAGTGCTAAAAAGGTTTAGCATGTCGGAATCCAAGAAAGGTTACCTTCCCATCAGGCATGGGATCAACCTTTCAAAGTCTATGTGTCCGCGCACAGAAGACGAGACGATTTGCATGAATAAGATTCCTTATGCATCCGCGATAGGATCTATCATGTATGTCATGTTATGTACTAGGCCCGATGTATCGTATGCTCTGAGTGTCACGAGCAGATACCAGTCTGATCCAGGAATGGATCATTGGGCGGCTGTCAAGACAATCCTTAAGTACTTAAGAAGAACTAAGGATGTGTTCCTAATATATGGAGAAGGAGATATGGTAATACGTGGGTATACAGATGCCAGTTTCCAGACAGATAAGGATGACTCCAAATCTCAGTCTGGATACGTTTATACTTTGAATGGAGGCGCAATAAGTTGGATGAGTTCCAAACAAGACACCGTAGCGGATTCTACCACGGAAGCAGTCTGGATCAAGAAGTTTGTCTCGAAACTTGGTGAGGTTCCAACCATTGATGAAGCAATACTGGTTTATTGCGACAACAATGGAGCTATTGCACAAGCATAGGAACCAAGGTCTCATCAGCGATCCAAACATGTGCTTCGCCGCTATCATATGATCAGAGAGATTATAAGTAGGAATGATATACAAATTTAGAAAATTCCCACTGAAAGGAATTTAGCGGATCCTTTAACTAAGGCCTTGCCTCAAAGCAAGTTTGAGGGTCATGTTAGAGCCTGTGGTATTGGATACCGTAGCGATTGGCATTAGGCCAAGTGGGAGTTTGTTAGTGATATGAGAGAAGTGTCCTAAGGCAATCGCCTTATGATTGTAATCATTTACTTTAATAAATGAATATTCACTATTTGAGTATACATGTTCGTGTATTTGATTGAGATCTTAAACTCATTTACTGAATGTCCGCAATACAATTCACAGCATGAGAGAATTTGTGATGAATTCACAACTAGTGATTATCTCTACATGTGCAATTGTGAAGTATTGAAATTATCCCTAGTCGATGAATTGATAAAAACGGACACTATCAGTTCTGTGGAGACTAGCATGGGTTATTCTCTAATCAGCTGATTCTCACTGGCTGGTGACATTGGGATGTCCGGAGATAAACATGAATGCTAGTTAAGGGAACTAGTTCATTGGAGTGACTAGCTGTAAAACTTCATATGGTGATCTACATATAGATATGTCAATGAAGTTATTACTGCAGCTTAAGTGCGATGTTCCTTTGACTTGCGGTGTTTAAGTCATCTTGGTCATGAAGACTTATACTTTGACATCTTAAGCAAGCATCTCCAAGGAGGTGTGGACCCAGGATGATTGGGTATAAGCCGAAGTGCCCGAAGATGTTTGAACAACCTACAAAGGATTCACCACTCCTTGCGAGGAGATGTATACCCAAGGCCTATCGTCGGATTGTTACTCGAAGCCTCTGGCCAGAGCATGACATGTTCGGAGTATGAATCTCTTAAATACATGAGAGTAATTAGAATCCGTTGGACGAGAAAGACATTACTTGGGCTAGGTATGACGTAGTCAGCCTAGTGGGGACTGACACACATAGACCGTGTCCTGAACCAAGTGGGTATAAGATGGTGAAGGGAATGAGGCACAACTCATTATAGCTGCTGAAGGGTTTCAGAATTATTTCTGAGGTCAACCGTTGATCTTTCGATTAATTGGGGGTCATGTGTACTACTAGGTGCCACTCATGATCGTTCTATAATTGTTTGATTATAGACGGCCAACATAAATCGAAAGCCTATTTAGTCACACGTACTACGAGTAATCCGAGGGATTTAAAACGGGTTGAAAATTGGATTTTTCGATCAAGAGAAATAAGTCGAATCTGAATTAATCAGAGGCGCATCGGAAGCTTAAAATGGCTAAGTCTTTTGAAGGTTTATTGGACGAATTAAATGAGTTTAATTCGTGAGGAGGCGGCTTGGTTTGGCCGGCCAAAGAGGGTCCCCACCCTCTTTGGTTTGGCCGACCACAACAAGGAGGGAAACCAATTTATTTGGTTTAAATTATAAAATAAATCAAGCGCGATTTGTTTTATAAAATTATGGATAAATAAATTTATATATAAAGAAATTTATATAAAGAGATTTATTTTCATGGAAATTAAAATAAACCTTGGATTGGTTTATTTTATTTTATAAAATCAATTATGAATTGATTTTTCCATGATAAGAAAAATTTATATAATAAATTTCTTGTGAAAATTTATTCCATAATAAAAGGGGAAGATGTGTTTGTTTTATTATAAATTTAGTTATAATAAAACAAGGCATAACGGAATAATTCATAGGAAAATTTATAAGATAAATTTCTTATGAAAATTTATTCCGTTAAAGGGGAGACTTGGCAATAGAGAGGCTACTATATAAAGAAACCAAGGCAAGACTTGAATTCCAAAAAAAAAGAGATAAAGAAGCAAGCTCTCTCTCTCTCTTCTTCTCTCCCTCTCCCTCCTCTAGGACCGGCGCCCTCTTCATCCTCTAGGGCCGGCGCACCTCCTAGGGTTGCCGTGAGCCTCCTCCACCATGAAGGTGCCAAAGAAGAAGAAGAAGCGGGTCGCAACTCCTTCCTTTCCCCGGATCTTGATTCCGTTACTTGGTGGTTAGTCTTCCATCTCCCTCTCTTGATATTCTTGTCGTGCCTTTGGAGAATCTAGTAGTTCTTGTCGGCATGAAACTCGTGGCTTTGCGAAGTCATCCCGAAGAGGACTCGGCGTGGACGTAAATAGAGGCAGAGCTTCCAAGGGACGCTACGGTTGGATCTCGTCCCTTTCTACGAGTTACGCGAGGTATTAAGTAAATTAGTTTACTTTCTGCAAAATTTTAATTTATGATCATGTCTCCACAACTTAAGGTTGCATGCTAGATACGTGGTTAAAATAATTTAAGAAATTATTTATGCTAAACCTTCCGCTGCACGTAATTAAACTTTAAAATTACGAACCCATATCTATGTCAACATGCACCCGGTCCCAACACCCTCAACACTCTTTAAAAGAGTTGTTCAACCAGTTTTGTGAACATAACTTCCATACAAGCTATTACGATCAGTCTATTACTACGTTCTAATGCTACTACTACTCTACTATGCCCAACCACTACCGGCAGACCGACACCAACACCCAAGCCCGATTGAATTCTTCATAATCGTATTTGGTGACAATTTTGTTTCTGTAAATTTAATATATTTGTAAAAGAAAGTAGGGTGTTACACTTTCCTCATTCTTTGATTGTATTTGACTACTCTACTAGGAGTATACCGGTAGAGAGATTTAGTGAATTACTCGACGGAAAGGTCTAAGTGACCTGGGTCTTGAGTAGAAATCACCGAAGGCTCCGAACCAAGTAAAAATACTTGTGCACTGTCTATTATTTTTTTCGTGTTTAACCTTTTTTCTACTACACACTCGTATGTTTAAATTTGAAAAGAAGTTTTGAAACTCACTTGATTCACCCCCTCCCTCTCACATGCATCGTTCCTACATTTTGGACTAATCGCCAGAAAGTGCAAAGAGATAGAGGAAGAAGAAGTCGAAATCATAAGCCCTAATTTCAACAAGTCAAAGGACTAATCATCAAAGGAGCTCATGTTCAAAAATAGATCTCCGAGATGGATTCGGATATGACATCCGACCTCTACCTTTCAGATTGGGAAACTTTGACATTTGGAAATCAAAGGTCAAAAATTTCTTTATAATAGACATAGAGCAATGTTTGCTCTAATGGAGGGATTTGAAACCCCAATAATAGCAATGAAAAACTCCTCAAGAAAAAGAAATTGATCAAGGAGCAAGTTAAAATATCTAAGAAAAATGAAAATTGTAACTAGATAGCTAGATAGTATTTCGCCTAACAACATTTTGTGTAAGATAGACGAATATCAAGATGCTAAGGAATTATAAAGTAAATTGATCAAGCTCCATGAAAATCCACCCTCAATACAAAATATAGAAAAATTCAAAGAAAGAAACTTTTTGTTTCAAGAACATGAAGATTCACTGTTTGAGAGGCATTTAACATCCAAGGAGAAAATTGAATAAATATTCACCTTAAGGATTGAGGGAGAGAGTTCATTGATACCAGAACAAGAAGAAGTCTCTACATCTAGAACCAATAAAACAGGATCATGTGTTACCACCACAAGTATAAAAAGGTATAACAATTCTAAGTGTTAAAAATAAAAATCATATCATATTTTTTGAGTGTAGGGAGAATGGACACTATAAAAGCAAATACTCAAAATTAATGAGGAAGAGTGTTCAAAATGAGAAGAAGTGTCTGCATCTGGAACCAATGAAGAAGGATCGTGTGTTACCCCCCACAAGTATAAAAGGTATAACAATTTCAAGTGTTAAAAATAAAAATCATATCATATATTTTGAATGTAGGGAGAATGAACACTATAAGATAAAATGCCCAAAATTAATGAAGAAGAAGGTTCAAATGACTCCTAAGGTAAAGGAAAAATCAAAAGAGATAAAAACCTTGATACAAATGGACAAAGAGCACATCATGTGCTTCTTATCTAATCATAAGGGACATTATCAAAATTAATATCCAAACAGAAGATCCTTAGATAAGGATAAAGGAGGAAGCTCAAATCAAGGGGGAGCTTCCTAGAGTAAATCTAAGGTACCATTAGTTAATCATATTCCTTCATATCATGATACTAAACATGCTAGAAATAAGTTTTATGATTTTGGTACTATTTATCATGAAAATATGATAATTTTAAGGAGAATTATAGATCATGTCATACAAGAACAATCTTACCTAAGAATAGAAAGGTAGAAATAATTTAAGCAAGAACTCTTAAAAATGCAGATATATGCCTAAAAATAAAATTGTTCAAGGTTATAATGAAAAATCTAATTTTGAGGACTTAAGGATTAAAAAGCAAGTTTTGAGATCAAGACTTGATAAATTAAAGAAGATCATAGAAAAAATGACAAATAATGTCAAAAGGTCCAAGAAGCAAAACTTAGATTTAAGAAGACAAGGGTTCTAAGGGCAATAAAGGTTTGAGATACAAACCTAAGTCCAAAGACAATGTGCCCTTGTAACATAGAGTTCCATATAGATATAAAACTAACCCTAGGTCTAGGAGTCAAGTTAATGTCACACAAAAGATTATCCCTAAAGTTAACTTTGAAAAGACTAGTATGGGCTTTTAAGAAACATAGAAAAGTCATTAGGAAGATTTTTAGGGAAGTTATCCCTAGTGAGTACCTAGTACACCCAAGGAGCATTAATAGGTATTGAGTTCCTAAGAGTATGATCTCTTCACACTAAATGAGTTTACAATATGCCATCTCTAATGAGAAGGGTAGTTAACCCAACTATGGTTAAGATGACAGTTTAGAGCATTTTCAAAATATTGTAATATCTTGAAAATGAGAACTTAACTTCTACTCTTGAGGAGTTTAAAGTGTGCCAATAAAATTTGAGATAGTGAGTTTGATCAAATTGGCACAAATGAGATAGATTTCAAAGAATGCCAAGTTGAAATTTTAGCATAGTGATTAGTGAAGACACTTAGATAAGAATTTTGGTATTTTCTAGGAGTTATAGATGTCATGATTGTGTGCCCTATCACATGTTATGACACCATATCATACATCCATATCATCATTGAAAAATATTATATGTTATGTCACACATGCATCATTGAGGTACGATAGTTTTTCTTTTGAAAAATACTTATTTGATGTATATTATAATCATTATCAGGCATTATCTTTAATTTCTTGTAATTAAGAATAATAATATTAATTGACATCCTAAGTAGGATGATCAAAGTCAAAATACCTTGTTAGAGATGCATAATCCCTTATTTTAGGGAAAACTATTTATACATCTTACAAGAACTATAGAGTTAACTTGTATATGTATCGAGATATATTAAATACAATTAAGATGTTAAGAGGATGAGCAAAGCTCAGGATGTTAATTTAATACATCTATTTGAGTTTTAATTTCATCAAAATACATTAATTTTGTGAGGTTCAATCATTGGAGAAAGCTAATATGTAAATCATGTACATTTAGCCCATTGATCGTGGTTAAAAATTTGGTTTTGAAAATAATTTTAAAAATATTTTAGAAAACCTTGGTGAAGTCTATTTGTTGATAGTAATCATCATTGATTAGTTAGATATAAAGTTAGAGTGAAACATTGAAGTTTTCAATAATTTTCAATTTTATATCATTCATTGAAGGTGAGATATATTTTCATAAAAAACTATTTTTTATAGTATTTGACATAAGTAATGTCTACATAAAATTTTGTGATTTTTCATATATCATAGATTATTTGTGAGTTTCTAAATTTTAGTCTGAAATTGAATCTAAAATCTCATATACAGTAATCGATTGGTTTAATCGATTGCTGCACACCAATCGATTAGTTCACTTGATTGGTGATGAATTTACGTACGCACATAATCTCGCTGAATCAATCAAGTTAATCGATTAGTACATGTGGAATTGATTGACAGCTCAGGCTAATTGATTAATATAGGCCAAAATCGATTGGTAACTAAAACCAATCGATTATCAGTGACTGTGTTTTGTTGAAATAGTTTGATTTCAGTCTATTCAACCGCATTTAGGCAATTTAACTATTCCTAACCCTATGAAATGTTTGGACAATTATTTAAGAATAATTTTTTTGATGAAAATGTGAAAGGAATGGTTAAAGCGGACTAATTTAGAGTTAAAAAGGAGGTTTAGATTCAAGATTGAATTTTTAACCTCATCACTTCAATTTTGGAATTTCCTAAAAGTTTAGGAACTCCAAATCATTATTGGTGCAATAATAAAAGTTGGAGCATGCTTTTAGGGGAGGTTCTCCTTAAAGGCATGATGATGGTTGTATGCTCAAGGTTGAGCATTGGAGACAATGAATGGTAGGGAGCTTTCATAGTGATGATTGGACGATAAAAGGAATAAATTTTGAGAGAAGATTTTTGATATGTGTTAAAGAGGGAGAATGTAGGGTTTAAGTTAGAAAACCCTTATTTATGTTTTGGCATCGGGTGAAGAAGGAAATTGGGCTAATATGGAATAATCTAACTTAATCATATTATCAAACATCAAAAAAGGAAAAATTATTGGTGCAATCATACTTGAGTCGAAGTTGACTAGTTTAACTAATTAAGTTTGGGTTGGTTCGAGCTTGAGTTTCAATGTTTGATAATGTGTCAGAGAGAAGTCAAGTAGGTCAAGGGAGAACCAGATACTTGATTGGAAAAGTTGTAATATGAGGTTAGGCAAGGCAATGGAAAGTGCTAGTTGGGCTAGGTAGTGGAAGACATAGTTGAGAACTAGGTAATGGAAGTTCTAGCAGGGCTAGGTAGTGGAAGACCTAGTTAAAAATCAGACAATGAAAGTCCAAGCAGGGATAGGCAAGTGAGAAAGTCCAAGTGGGTCAATGGTTGACCGAACACTTGCTGAGAAAGTCCAAGTGGGTCAAATATTGACTCGACACTTGGTGAAGAAACCCTGGTAGGTCACGGATGACTGGATGTTATGTAACGAAAAATCTCAACAAGTCACGGATGATTAGATGTTGAGCAGGGGAAATCCTAGTAGGTTAAGGTCAATCGGATACTAAGCAAGACATGATTTCAGCCTCTAAAAGGTTGAAATTAGGGTTAGTAATCGAATGCCAGGGACAGGAATCGATTGGCACAACCTAAACCCTAAATTTTGATTTTAATGCTCAAAATCGATTGAGCAATGATAATTGATTGGGGCAATCAATTAGCAGCTCATTTCAAAAAACACAGTAAGGTTCGAAATAGATTGGTAAATTAATTAGCCTAAGGCTAATCGATTAAGACAATCGATCCCTTGTGTTTTCATGAAAACAAAGAAGGCCATGAAATCTGTTGGGGCAATCGATTGAGGCTAAGCCAATCGACTAAGATAGTCTATTGGCAGCTTGTTTTTGTGAGCATAGAAAGGTGTTTTCAAGAAGAACAAAAGCTTCGGGATCGATTGGTATGACACGCCAATCGATTAGATGGGCAAAAGAACCGTTTTATAGGATTTAAACAGTTGATAAGATGTGGCAATCAATTGGAGGTGAGGTGAATCAATTAAGAAGTGTAAATCAACTCGAAAATAACCATGGAAAAGGAGATCTCATGAATATTTGAAGACATCAGTTCTTGAGGGTTTGGGGAGAAAACTGTTGTTGTATTTCCAACCACCAAGAGGCATTTTCTAGCAACAAAAGATCAAGCAAACAAGGTTATTCATTGTAAAATCATTTTCAATTGTATATTTTGTATTTCTTGTTGTATTCTCATGCTTGAGCTTGTACGAGACTTCTCCACATTGGAAACATTTCTAAGAAGGAGGCATTCATAGTAGGGTTATGAGTGTGAGAAGTGGACCCTTGGATTAACCACCTCAAAAAGGTGGATACTAAGTAAATCGAAGGAATTAGCATTTTGGCATGCTTTGCTTCAAGTTTCCACTATAAATCAAAATTGAAGAAGTGAAGCAAGCTATTCACCCTCTCTAGCTTGTACATGTTCTAATAGAAGTTAGAGAGACATTATAAAAGGGACTCATCTCCAGGAGCATGAGTATGCTTTTGCAATTCACCTCCCAATTTGTAACTTCTTAGAGGATATTCAATATTGGGCAAAGCAGTGCATGCCATACTAATACATTGTGATAATCAATCGGAAATTGCAAAGACACAAAATAGCATGTACAATGGTAAGTCATGACATATTTGCCAACAACATTATTGTTGGAACTTGGATGGCTAGAGAGGGGGGGGTGAATATAGCCAGCCACTCGAAATTACTCCTCTCTTGAGCTTTTCTTTCTGCGATCAGATTAGCAGCGGAAACAAAACAGCAGAAAGAAATATAGAGAAGGAAGAACAAACCTAACAAACGCTAACACCGCGATGTACAAGGTTCGGGGATAACTTGCCCCTACTCCTTGGTGTGCCCGTGAGGTGGGCGATCCATTGATCGTCGGCAAATCAAGCCTTGGTGACCCGGATAAAACAGCGCCTCCTTCTCAGTGGAGAAACCTCTCCACAAGCGTCTCAATAGGATACAAGATAAGCTCACGAGACTAAGAAGGATCGCTCACAAAGATGTAACAATATTGCTCAAGCACAAAGCAACACACATAGAGCTCAACCTCACAGCAAAAACCTCACCCGTTTTTCTGTCTATCCTTGTTGCCGCTCCTCTGCATCAGCTTCAACTTAAGCTCTGCTCACCATCGCAAGCTTCATCAGCATCCACTGAGCCAGCCTGAACCCACTGACCTCCCTGAACACTCAGTCCACTGAAGACCTCCTCTCCAGCTGAGCCTCCGTCAGTCACCAGCTGCGCTAGTTACCCGTTGAAACCTGAGAAGGAGAAACAACCAAACCTGCTCAAAGGAAAGTCTCCCATTGACCCTCCTTGAGTGTTTGAATCATCCCTGTAAAGCTTGCACACTTCAACAGAAGCTTAGCAAATCATATCAAACATAATCAGTAATGTATCAGAGAATCGATAGAGAAAACAAACGCGATCAGAGCGTCTGACAGTGAATTTGAATTAAAGTTTAACTCCTGATCGGTCCCCAGACCGATCAGAGAGGACCCTGATCGATCACCAGACCGATCAGGAGTCTGCTGCACACACTTGATCGGTCCCCAGACCAATCAGGATGTGGCCTGATCGGTCACCAAACTGATTAGGGTGTGGCCTGATCGGTCTGGGGACTGATTAGGACACCTCCTGACCGATCAGGCTCCATCCTGATTGGTCATAGTGAGGAGCTCGCGACATTTGATCATTCACCAGAACGATCTGAATAGTATCCCTGATCGGTCACTGTTGGGACCGGGTGCATGTCGACAAGGATACGAGTTCGTAAAATTTAAAATTTTTACGTGCAGCGGAAGAGTTTGCATAAAATAATTTCCTAAATTATTTTTAACTTCGTATCTAGCATGCAATCTTGTGGTGTGTTGACATAATCATAAAATAAAACTTTGCGGAAAAGTAAACTAATTTACTAAGTACCTCTCGTAACTCGAAGTAAGGGACGAGATCCAACCGTAGCGTCCCTTGGAAGCTCCGCCTCTATTCGCGTCCACGCCGAGTTCTCTTCGGGATGACTTCACAAAGTCACGAGTATTGTGCTGACGAGAACTACTAGATTCTCGGAAGGCACAACTAGAAGAATAAGAGAAATAATGGAAAAACTAACCAACGAAGTAACGAAATCGAATTCCGGGAAGAGAGGAATCGCTATCCGCTTCTTCTTCTTCGTGTTCGGGTTCTCCTTCTTCTTTAATGCTCACGGCACCACCTCCTTGGTTGTGGTTGGGCGCCGGCCCTAGAGGAGCTAGGGTGCGCCGGCCCTAAGGGAGGAAGAAGAGAAGGAGGAGAGGAGAGAAGAGAGGGAGAGAGAATTCTTAATCTCTTAATTAGTTGATTGGAATAAGGGCTAGCCTTTGGTTCCTTTATATAGTAGCAACTCCTTTGCTAAGTCTCCCTCTAAACCGAATTAACGGAATTAACGGAATTAGTTATAAGAAATTTATCTTATAAATTTTCTTATTAATTATTCCGTTTAAACCGAGTCTTTATTATAAACCAATTTATAATAAAACTAATTCTTCTTCTTTTTAAATTATGGAATAAATTTTTATAAGAAATTTATAAACTTTCTTATTATGGAAAAATCAATTCCTAATTGATTTTAAAATAAACCAATTCATGGATTATTTTAATCTTCCATAAAAGAATAAATTTCTATAAATTTTATTTATATAAATTTCTTTATACAAATTTATTTATCCATAATTTATAAAATAAATCGCACTAGATTCATTTTATTAATTAAACCAAAATTAATTGGTTTTCTCCTCTTTATTGGCCGGCCACCAAAGGGGGGTTAACACCCTCTTTGGTCGGCCAAAACCAACCCGAACCGCCGCGAATTAAACTCATTTAATTCGCCCAAAAAGCCTTCAAAAGACTTAGCCATTTTAGCTTCCATTGCGCCTCTGACTAACTCAGATTCGACTTATTTCTCTTGATCGGAAAATCTAATTTTCAACTCGTTTTAAATCCCTCGGATTACTCGTAGTGCGTGTGACTAAATAGGCTTTCGATTTATGTTGGCCGTCTATAATTTAACTAATTATAGAACGATCATGAGTGGCACCTAGTAGTACATCATGATCCCCAATTAATCGAAAGATCAACGGTTTGACCTCAGAAGAAATTATTCTGAAACCCTTCAGCAGCTCTAATGAATCGTGCCCCATTCCCTTCACCATCTTATACCCACTTGGTTCAGGACACGGTCAATAGTGTCAGTCCCCACTAGGCTGACTACGTCACACCTAGCCCAAGTAGTGTCTTTCTCGTCCTTTGGATTTCTAATTACTCTCATGTATTTAAGAGACTCGCACTCTTAACATGATATGCTCTGGCCAGAGGCTTTGAGTAACAATCCGACGATAGGCCTGGGTATACATCTCCTCGCAAGGAGTGGTGAATCCTTTGTAGGCTGTTCAAACATCTTCGGGCACTTCGGCTTATACCCGATCATCCTGGGTCCACACCTCCTTGGAGATGCTTGCTTAAGATGTCAAAGTATAAGTCTCCATGACCAAGATGACTTGAACACCGCAAGTCAAAGGAACATCGCACTTTAAGCCGCAGTAAGATCTTCATTGACATATCTACATGTAGATTCCCATATGAAGTCTTACAGCTAGTCACTCCAATGAACTAGTTCCCTTAACTAGCATCCATGTTTATCTCCGGACATCCCAATGTCACCAGCCAGTGAGAATCAGCTGAATAGAGAATAACCCATGCTAGTCTCAACAGAATGATAGTGTCCGTTTTTATCAATTCATCGACTAGGGATATTTCCAATACTTCACATTTGCACATTAGAGATAATCACTAGTTGTGATCCCATCACAAATTCTCTTATGCTGTGATTGTATGCGGACATTCAGTAATGAGTTTAAGATCCCAATCAAATACAAAACATGTATACTCAAATAGTGAATTATCATTTATTAAATAAATGTTTACAATCATAAGGCGATTGCCTTAGGACACTTCTCTCATATCACTAACAAACTCCCACTTGGCCTAATGCCAATCGCTACGGTATCCAATACCACAGGCTCTAACATGACCCTCAAACTTGCTTTGAGGCAAGGCCTTAGTTAAAGGATCCGCTATATTCCTTTCAGTGGGAACTCTCTCAATTTGTATGTCATTCCTACTTATAATCTCTCTGATCAGATGATAGCGTCGAAGCACGTGTTTGGATCGTTGATGAGACCTTGGTTCCTTCGCTTGTGCAATAGCTCCATTGTTGTCGCAGTAAACCGGCACTGCTTCATCAATGGTTGGAACCACACCAAGTTCTGAGACAAACTTCTTGATCCAAACTGCTTCCTTTGCTGCTTCCGAAGCTGCGATATACTCCGCTTCCGTGGTAGAATCCGCTACGGTGTCTTGTTTGGAACTTTTCCAACTTACTGCGCCTCCATTCAAAGTAAATACGTATCCAGACTGCGATTTGGAGTCATCCTTATCTGTCTGGAAACTGGCATCTGTATACCCACGTATTATCAAATCTCCTTCTCCATATATTAGAAATACATCCTTAGTTCTTCTTAAGTACTTAAGGATTGTCTTAACAGTCGCCCAATGATCCATTCATGGATAGATTGGTATCTGCTCGTGACGCTCAGAGCATACGATACATCGGCCTAGTACATAACATAGCATACATGATAGATCCTATTGCGGATGCATAGGGAATCTTATTCATGCTAATCCTCTCGTCTTCTGTGCGCGGACACATAGACTTCGAAAGGTTGATCCCATGCCTGATGGGAAGGTAACCTTTCTTGGATTCCGACATGCTAAACCTTTTTAGCACTCGGTCTATCTATGTAGACTGCGAAAGACCAAGCAACCATTTTGATCTATCTCTATAGATTCTAATCCCAAGGATATAGGTTGCTTCTCCCAGGTCTTTCATGGAGAAAGTTTTGGACAACCAAATCTTAACTATCTGTAAAACTGATATATCGTTTCCTATAAGTAAGATGTCATCGACATATAATACTAGGAATACGACTGCACTCCCACTAACCTTCTTGTACACACAAGGTTCGTCAGGATTTTGTGAGAAATCAAACTCTTTGATTGTCTCATCAAAACGGATATTCCAGCTCCTAGATGCTTGCTTTAGTCCATATATGGATCGTCGAAGCTTGCATACCTTGGTTTTATCAACCGATGTGAAACCTTCAGGTTGTATCATGTATACATCCTCAAGCAGGTTTCCGTTAAGGAAAGCTGTTTTCACATCCATTTGCCATATCTCATAATCATAATGAGCTGCTATGGCTAGGAGCATCCGAATGGATTTAAGCATAGCTACTGCGAATAGGTTTCGTCATAATCAATTCCTTGTTTTGACGATATCCTTTTGCCACTAATCTAGCCTTAAAGGTAACAACATTACCTTCCATGTCAGTTTTCTTCTTGAAAACCCACTTGCACCCTATGGGTTTAATCCCTTCAGGTGGGTTAACCAAGTCCCATACTTGATTTCATACATGGAATCCATTTCCGACTTCATGGCCTCAAGCCATTTGTCCCTTTCTGAATTTTTCAGAACATCTTCATAACTGATAGGTTCTCATCACCAATGAGCAACACGTCGTTCGATTCACTTATGAGAAATCCGTATCTCTTGGAATGTTGCGTGTCCTATCAGACCTACGAAGAGGTGGTGTAGTTTAGGTTCAACTGATAGCTCATCACTATGAATTATCGGTTGTGGGCCTAGACTAGGTGTCTCTGTGATGTCTATTGGAGTTTCTTGAACTTCATCAAGTTCAATCCCACTCCCACTATTTTCTTGTAAAAGAAACTCTTTCTCTAGAAATACAGCATGCCTTGAAACAAACACCTTTTGTTCCAAGGGATGATAGAATTGGTAACCCTTCGTTTCCTTAGGGTATCCAATAAATAGACATTTATCAGACTTAGCATCCAATTTGTCTGATACAACCCGCTTCACATAAGCAGGACAACCCCATATCTTAAGGTGAGTTAAGTGAGGTTTCTTACTATTCCAAATCTCATATGGAGTAGTAGAGACTACCTTGGTCGGGACTCTGTTTAGCAAGTAAACAGCTGTCTTAAGTGCATATCCCCAAAAGGATTTTGGAAGAGTTGTATGATTCATCATAGACCTAACCATGTCCATCAAGGTTCGGTTGCGCCTCTCAGATACACCATTATGCTGTGGTGTATACGACGGAGTCCATTGGGACAATATCCCATTGTCCCTTAGATAATCTTGAAACTCTTGACTTAAGTATTCACCACCTCGATCGGATCGAAGTATCTTAATACTTTTGCCAAGCTGTTTCTCTACTTCATTTCTAACTCTTTGAATTTCTCAAAGCTTCAGATTTGTGTTTCATCAAGAACACATACCCGA
>JAGFNQ010005317.1:109824-138165 GCA_024364735.1 Boesenbergia rotunda
AGTTAAAGGATCCGCTAAATTCCTTTCAGTGAGAATCTTCTCAATTTGTATGTCATTCCTACTTATAATCTCTTTGATCAGATGATAGCGGCGAAGCACGTGTTTGGATTGCTGATGAGACCTTGGTTGCTTTGCTTGTGCAAAGCTCCATTGTTGTCGCAGTAAACCGGTATTGCTTCATCAATGGATGGAACCACACCAAGTTCTGAGACAAACTTCTTGATCCAGACTGCTTCTTTTGCTGCTTCCGAAGCCGCGATATATTCCGCTTCCGTGGTAGAATCCGCTACAGTGTCTTGCTTGGAACTTTTCCAACTTATTGCGCCTCCATTCAAAGTGAATACGTATCCAGACTGAGATTTGGAGTCATCCTTATCTGTCTGGAAACTGGCATCTATATACCCACGTATTACCGATATCTCCTTCTCCATATATTAGGAACACATCCTTAGTTCTTCTTAAGTACTTAAGGATTATTTTGACATCCGCCCAATGATCCATTCCTGGATCAGACTAGTTTCTGCTTGTGACGCTCAGAGCATATGATACATCGGGCCTAGTACATAACATGGCATACATGATAGATCCTATCGCGGATGCATAAGGAATCTTATTCATGCAAATCCTCTCGTCTTCTCTGCGCGGACACATAGACTTTGAAAGGTTGATCCCATGCCTGATGGGAAGGTAACCTTTCTTGGATTCCGACATGCTAAACCTTTTTAGCACTCAGTCTATATATGTAGACTGTGAAAGACCAAGCAACCGTTTTGATCTATCTCTATATATTCTAATCCCAAGGATATAGGTTGCTTCTCCCAGGTCTTTCATGGAGAAAGTTTTGGACAACCAAATTTTAACCGACTGTAAGACTGATATATCATTTCCTATAAGCAATATGTCATCGACATATAGTACTAGGAATACGACTGCACTCCCACTAACCTTCTTGTACACACAAGGTTCGTCAAGATTTTGTGAGAAATCAAACTCTTTGATTGTCTCATCAAAACGGATGTTCCAGCTCCTGGATGCTTGCTTCAGTCCATATATGGATCGTCGAAGCTTGCATATTTTGGTTTTATCAACCGATGTGAAACCTTCAGGTTGTATCATGTATACATCCTCAAGCAAGTTTCCATTAAGGAAAGCTATTTTCATATCCATTTGCCATATCTCATAATCATAATGAACTGCTATGGCTAGGAGCATCCGAATGGATTTAAGCATGGCTACTGGCGAATAGGTTTCGTCATAATCAATTCCTTGTTTCTGACGATATCCTTTTGCCACTAATCTAGCCTTAAAGGTAACAACATTACCTTCCATGTCGGTTTTCTTCTTGAAAACCCACTTGCACCCTATGGGCTTAATCCCTTCAGGTGGGTTAACCAAGTCCCATACTTGATTTTCGTACATGGAATCCATTTCCGATTTCATGGCTTCAAGCCATTTGTCCCTTTCTGAACCTTTCAGAACATCTTCATAACTGATAGGTTCGTCGTCGTTTGATTCACTTATGAGAAATCCGTATCTCTCTGGAATATTGCGTGTCCTATCAGACCTACGAAGAGGTGGTGTTGTTTTAGGTTCAACTGATAGCTCATCATTATGAGTTATTGGTTGTGGGTCTAGACTAGGTGTCTCTGTAATGTCTATTGGAGTTTCTTGAACTTCATCAAGTTCAATGCCACTCCCACTGTTTTCTTGTAAAAGTAATTCTTTTTCTAGAAATACAGCATGCCTTGAAACAAACACCTTTTGTTCCAAGGGATGATAGAATTGGTAACCCTTTGTTTCCTTAGGGTATCCAATAAATAGACATTGATCAGACTTAGCATCCAATTTGTCTGATACAGTCCGCTTCACATAAGCAGGACAACCCCATATCTTAAGGTGAGTTAAGTGAGGTTTCTTACTATTCCACGTCTCATATGGAGTAGTAGAGACTATCTTGGTCGGGACTCTGTTTAGCAAGTAAACAGCTGTCTTAAATGCATAGCCCCAAAAGGATTTTGGAAGAGTTCCATGATTCATCATGGATCTAACCATGTCCATCAAGGTTCGGTTACGCCTCTCAGATACACCATTATGCTATGGTGTATACGGCGGAGTCCATTGAGACAATATCCCATTGTCCCTAAGATAATCTTGAAACTCTTGACTCAAGTATTCATCACCCCGATCGGATCGAAGTATCTTAATACTTTTGCCAAGCTGTTTCTCTACTTCATTTCTGAACTCTTTGAATTTCTCAAAAGCTTCAGATTTGTGATTCATCAAGAACACATACCCGAATCGTGAGTGGTCATCGATAAAGGTGATGAAGTAGCTATAGCCTCCTTGTGCAAGAGTTGACATTGGTCCACATACATCAGTATGTATTAGACCAAGCAATTCTCCCACTGGATTACCTTTTCTGGAAAAGGGTAATTTATCCATCTTGCCTTTTAAGGATGATTCACATGTATCAAATGAACCGGGTTCAAATGATTCCAGAATTCGATATCGGTGTAATTTGGTCATGCGTTTCTTACTTACATGGCCAAGACGACAATGCCACGTATAGGAGTCTATTCGATTATCTATTCGAACACGTTTGTTGCTAACTTTGATATTGAAAACGTCACCGGATAAATCTAACGTATAGATACCATTGCACAAAGTTCCGATCCCATAAAGAACACCATTTAAAGTTATATAACAATAATTGTTACTAAAAGTTAAATGATAACCCTTTTCATTCAAACATGAAATAGATACAATGTTCTTTATTAACAAAGGAACAAAATAACAATTATCCAATTCTAAGACACGTCCAGTAGGGAGCTTTAGCAAATATGTTCCGATGGCAACAGTAGCAATCTTTGCTCCATTTCCAACTCGTAGATTCGTTTCTCCCTTGACGAGTCTTCTTCTATTCCTTAGCCCCTGTATGTCATTGCATATATGTGAGCTACACCCAGTATCAAGTACCCAGGTATCTGAGGAAATAGAGTGACATTCAATAACGAAGATACCTGAAGAGGATGGGGCATCGGATGCCTTCTTCTTCAAAGACTCAAGATAAACCTTGCAGTTTCTTCTCCAGTGACCCTCCTTGCCACAATGATGGCAAGTGCCTTTTGGTGTCTTTTCAGTCTTTTTGGCCTTTTTCTTCTTTCCTTTATTCTGTTCTTTGGCCTTCCTCTTAGAACCATTCTTCGAGGAACCAACTAACAGTACCGTCTTCTGATCTTGCTTTACAGAAGGCTCTATAGTCTTCAGCAGGTTGAGCAACTCAGGAATGGTAGTCTCCAGCTTGTTCATCCGATAGTTCATCACAAATTGTGAATAACTTTTGGGCATACAATGCAGAATTAAGTCAATACTTAGTTCATGATCCATTGCAAAACCGAGTGTGCTCAGTCGCTCAATGTACCCCTACATCTTTAACACAAACTATGAGGCAGAAGTGCCTTCCTGCATCCTAGAGGTGAAGAGGAGTCTGGAGACTTCGAACCTTTCGGATCTCGCCTGCTCTTCAAATAACTCATGAAGATGGAAGATGATGGTATAAACATCCATATGCTCATGCTGCTTTTGCAGCTCAGGTACCATAGAGGCTAGCATGATGCAACTCGCAAGTTCAGAATCGGTCACATGTTTTGATAGGCCACTAACTGGTCTGGAGTTGCATCTTCTGGAGGACGGTTGGGAAGTTGATCTTCAAGGACATAAGCAAGCTTCTCTGCCTTGAGGACTATCCTCAGGTTTCGAAGCCAGTCCATGAAGTTTGGCCCAGTCAGTTTATTGGTGTCCAAAATGGAACGCAAATTCAGAGAAGACATGATCGAGTGATTATCCTAGAAATACAAATTGAGCTTATGTGAGAAGAATGATAAAGAATGCATCAACATACATTAATTAAATCCTATTTATTTTTCGAATTGAATAACTCTTTTTATCAATTCGGGAGATCGTAGGAACATCTCCAAATAGGTCGATATCCAACCATAGATAAGAACAACCATGACTGTGGCCATCAAGTTATTCTTGGCTATGAAGGTAGGTAATTATACCAATTACATATCACATATATGTATCTATCACTTTATGCTATCAACTAATTGAATGTTTGCATAAATCATTGGGTTGTTAACTCATTAACAAGTATGCGACATTATACATAGCACCCAACTGCACCTCTCTTTACATCGACCTTGGCTGTGGCACAACAAATCGATGCTCCAAGCTTAAGGCTGACCCATTAATCAAGAAATAGTTTTAATATGGTTGGAGTTCATTCAACCGTTTAGTCAGGCTTGGATGCGTCCAACAACCAAAACTAAAGATTGACCTCTTACTCCAACTATATTAATCATAAACTAATCCATGGTTTGAACATGTTGAGGTTCAAGCCGGGCATGGATGTGTCCATCAACCCAAACGAGAAACAAAACTCCGGTTCTAACCATATTAATGGAAGGTGTTGGCCTTAATATTTTGTAAGGGGTTTTGGGTCTCATCCTTTTCTTTCTAAGCACATTCATGACATATAATTATGTCATGTACTAACGATTTCCTTAATAAAGTATGTATGTGACTTAATTTATCAAGTCTCATTAATTGAATTAGGAACCGGATTTCCTAATTCTAATTTCATACTTTATTCAAGGAATTGTTTTGGGAAACAATTTCCTAAATTGTCATAATCAATTTTGGAAATAATATGTTTAAGACTTTGATTTCTCTAAATCAAATCTTATTAAATTAAGAGACAGATTCCCTTAATTCAACCACATATTATTTTCATGAAAATCTTATTTAAGAAAACTCTATAGGAAACCATTTTCCTAATTAATTTTGGAGACAACAATATGTAAGAGCATCACCTCTTAAATCAAATAAGGAAATTATCATTTGAGAATCACCTCAAAATTTCTAAGATTTGATTACATATTTTATTTATGGATTTATTAATTACAACAAAATATTTTCTTTAGGTGGCTCCCCGAGGCTCAGATACCCAAAAAAAAAGGAATTTGTTGTAAATCTAATTTGGTCCGCTCCCCGAGGCGTAACCAAATTAAACATAACAATTTTATTCAAAATTAGGAAATTAAATTACAACAACTAACTTTAAATTAGACGGCTCCCCGAGGCTCAATCCAAAATAAAAAATTTTGTTGATAATTTAAAACCAATTCGAATTTAATTGTCAATTAATGATCCATAAATTTGTCTAGACATTCTTTGAAAGAAAGTGCCCAAAATTGCGAGATTTCATAATAGGTTTTCAGAATAATTGTAAGTTTCTGGTACAAAGAAAACTTACATATTTCCAAAATTGGAAAATTTCCAAAATAGGAAATTTCCAAAATTGGAAAGTTTCCAAAAATGGGAAGTTTTCACAATTATCATAAAATTTTAGAAACTAGGATATTTCAAAAGTTTACGAAATTTCATGAGGATTTCCAAACTTTGAAATTCCTAAATCTAAAATTTATCATAATTGGAAAGTTTCCATAATTGAAAAATTTTCCAAAATTGAGATTATGATAAAGTTTTCCGTAAAATAATTATATGATTATGTCGAACACTAACCAGCTCTGATACCACTGTTGGGACCGGGTGCATGTTGACATGGATACGGGTTCGTAATTTTAAAATTTAATTACGTGCAGTGGAAGGTTTAGCATAAATAATTTCTCAAATTATTTTAACCACGTATCTAGCATGCAACCTTATGTTGTGGAGACATGATCATACATTTAAAATTTTGCAGAAAGTAAACTAATTTACTTAATACCTCGCGTAACTCGTAGAAAGGGACGAGATCCAACCGTAGCGTCCCTTGGAAGCTACGCCTCTATTTACGTCCACGCCGAGTCCTCTTCGGGATGACTTCGCAAAGCCACGAGTTTCGTGCCGACAAGAACTACTAGATTCTCCAAAGGTACGACAAGAATATCAAGAGAGGAAGATGGAAGACTAACCACCAAGTAACGGAATCAAGATCCGGGGAAAGGAAGGAGTTGCGACCCGCTTCTTCTTCTTCTTTGGCACCTTCTTGGTGGAGGAGGCTCTCGGCAACCCTAGGAGGTGCGCCGTCCCTAGAGGATGAAGAGGGCGCCGGCCCTAGAGGAGGGAGAGGGAGAGAAGGAGAGAGAGAGAGAGCTTGCTTCTTTATCTCTTGATTGGAATTCAAGCCTTGCCTTGATTCCTTTATATAGTAGACTCTCCATTGCCAAGTCTCCCCTTTAACGGAATAAATTTTCATAAGAAATTTATCTTATAAATTTTCCTATGAATTATTCCGTTATGCCTTGTTTTATTATAACTAAATTTATAATAAAACAAACACATCTTCCCCTTTTATTATGGAGTAAATTTTTACAAGAAATTTATTATATAAATTTTTCTTATTATGGAAAAATCAATTCATAATTGATTTTATAAAGTAAAATAAACCAATCCAAGGTTTATTTTAATTTCCATGAAAATAAATCTCTTTATATAAATTTCTTTATATAAATTTCTTTATATATAAATTTATTTATCCATAATTTTATAAAACAAATCGCGCTTGATTTATTTTATAATTTAAACCAAATAAATTGGTTTCCCTCCTTGTTGTGGCCGGCCAAACCAAAGAGGGTGGGGACCCTCTTTGGCCGGCCAAACCAAGCTGACTCCTCGCGAATTAAACTCATTTAATTCATCCAATAAGCCTTCAAAAGACTTAGCCATTTTAAGCTTCCGGTGCGCCACTGATAAATTCAGATTCGACTTATTTTTCTTGATCGGAAAATCCAATTTTCAACTCGTTTTAAATCCCTCGAATTACTCGTAGTGCGTGTGACTAAATAGGCTTTCGATTTATGTTGGCCGTCTATAATCAACCAATTATAGAACGATCATGAGTGGCACCTAGTAGTACATCATGACCCCCAATTAATCGAAAGATCAACGGTTGACCTCAGAAATAATTCTGAAACCCTTCAGCAGCTATAATGAGTCGTGCCTCATTCCCTTCACCATCTTATAACCACTTGGTTTAGGACACGGTCTATGTGTGTCAGTCCCCACTAGGCTGACTACGTCACACCTAGCCCAAGTAATGTTTTTCTCATCCAACGGATTCTAATTACTCTCATGTTTCCTAGAGATTCATACTCGGAACATGTTGTGCTCTGGCCAGAGGCTTCGAGTAACAATCCGACGATAGGCCTTGGGTATACATCTCCTCGCAAGGAGTGGTGAATCCTTTGTAGGCTGTTCAAACATCTTCGGGCACTTCGGCTTATAGCCAACCATCCTGGGTCCACACCTCCTTAGAGATGCTTGCTTAAGATGTCAAAGTATAAGTCTCCGTGACCAAGATGACTTGAACACCGCAAGTCAAAGGAACATCGCACTTAAGCTGCAGTAAGAACTTTCATTGACATGTCTATATGTAGATTACCATATGATGTCTTACAGCTAGTCACTCCAATGAACTAGTTCCCTTAACTAGCATCCATGTTTATCTCCGGACATCCCAATGTCACCAGCCAGTGAGAATCAGCTGATTAGAGAATAACCCATGCTAGTCTCAACAGAATTGATAGTGTTCGTATTTATCAATTCATCGACTAGGGACAATTTCAATACTTCACAATTGCACATGTAGAGATAATCACTAGTTGTGAATTCATCACAAATTCTCTAATGCTGTGAATTATATTGCGGACATTCAGTAAATGAGTTCAAGATCTCAATCAAATACATGAACATGTATACTCAAATAGTGAATATTCATTTATTAATGTAAATGATTACAATCATAAGGCGATTGCCTAAGGACACTTCTCTCATATTACTAACATAATCACCTACCTTCATAGCTATGAATAACTTGATGGTCACAGCCATGGTTGTTCTTATCAATGGTTGGATATCAACCTATTTGGAGATGTTCCTACGATCTCCCGAATTGATAAAAAGGGTTATTCAATTCGAAAAATAAATAGGATTTAATTAATGTATGTTGATGCATTCTTTATCATTCTTCTCACATAAGCTCAATTTGTATTTCTAGGATAATCACCTGATCATGTCTTCTCTGAATTTGCGTTCCATTTTGGACACCAATAAGTTAACTAAGGACAAAAAGATTGAAAATGCACCAAAAGGCACTTGCCATCACTGCGGCAAGGAGGGCTACTAGCGAAGAAACTGCAAGGTTTATCTTGAGTTCTTGAAGAAGAAGGCATCCGATGCCCCATCCTCTTCAGGCATTTTCGTTATTGAATGTCACTCTATTTCCTCGTACACCTGGGTACTTGATACTGGGTGTAGCTCACATATATGTAATGACATATAGGGGCTAAGGAATAGAAGAAGACTCGTCAAAAGAGAAGCGAATTTGCGAGTTGGAAATGGAGCAAAGATTGCTGCTATTGCCATCGGAACATATTTGCTGAAGCTCCCTACTGGACTTGTCTTAGAATTGGATAATTGTTATTTTGTTCCTTCGTTGATAAAGAACATTGTATCTATTTCATGCTTGAATGAAAAGGGTTATCATTTAACTTTTAGTAACAATTGCTGTTACATAACTTTAAATGGTGTTCTTTATGGGACCGGAACTTTATGCAATGGTATCTACACATTAGATTTATCCGATGACATTTTCAATATCGAAGTTAGCAACAAACGTGCTCGAATAGATAATCAAATAGACTCATATACGTGGCATTGTCGTCTTGGCCAAATAAGCAAGAAACGCATGACCAAATTACACCGATGTGGAATTCTGGAATCATTTGAACCTGGTTCATTTGATACATGCGAATCATGCTTAAAAGGAAAGATGACCCAATTACCCTTTTTCGAAAAAGGTAAACCAGTGGGAGAATTGCTTGGACTAATACATACTGATGTATGTGGACCAATGTCAACTCTTGCACAAGGAGGCTATAGTTACTTCATTACCTTTATCGATGATCACTCACGATTCGGGTATGTCTTCTTAATGAAACACAAATCTGAAGCTTTTGAGAAATTCAAAGAGTTCAAAAGTGAAGTAGAGAAATAGCTTGGCAAAAGTATTAAGATACTTCGATCCGATCGGGGTCGTGAATACTTAAGTCGGGGTCGTGAATACTTAAGTCAAGAGTTTCAAGATTATCTTAGGGACAATGGGATATTGTCTCAATGGACTCCGTCATATACACCACAGTATAATGGTGTATTTGAGAGGAGTAACCGAATCTTGATGGACATGGTTAGATCTATAATGAATCATGCAACTCTTCCAAAATCCTTTTGGGGCCATGCGCTTAAGACAACTGTTTACTTGCTAAACAGAGTCCCGACCAAGATAATCTCTACTACTCCATATGAGACGTGGAATAGTAAGAAACCTCATTTATCTCACCTAAAGATATGAGATTGTCCTGCTTATGTAAAGCGGACTATATCAGATAAATTGGATGCTAAGTCTGATAAATGTCTATTTATTGGATACCCTAAGGAAACGAAGGGTTACCAATTCTATCATCCCTTGGAACAAAAGGTGTTTGTTTCAAGGCATGCTGTATTTCTACAAAAAGAATTTCTTTTACAAGAAAACAGTGGGAGTAGCATTGAACTTGAAGAAGTTCAAGAAACTCCAATAGACATTACAAAGACACCTAGCCTAGACCCACAACCGATAACTCATAATGATGAGCTATCAGTTGAACCTAAAACAACACCACTTCTTCGTAGGTCTGATAGGACACGCAATATTCCAGAGAGATACGGATTTCTCATAAGTGAATCGAACGACGTGTTACTCATTAACAATGATGAACCTATCAATTATGAAGATGTTCTGAATAATTCAGAAAGGGATAAATGGCTTGAAGCCAAGAAGTTGGAAATGGATTCCATGTACAAAATTCAAGTATGGGACTTGGTTAACCCACCTGAAGGGATTAAACCCATAGGGTGCAAGTGGGTTTTCAAGAAGAAAACTGACATGAAAGGTAATGTTGTTACCTTTAAGGCTAGATTAGTGGCAAAAGGATATCGTTAGAAACAAGGAATTGATTATGACGAAACCTATTCGCCAGTAGCTATGCTTAAATCCATTTGGATGCTCCTGGCCATAGCAGCTCATTATGATTATGAGATATGGCAAATGGATGTGAAAATAGCTTTCCTTAATGGAAACCTGCTTGAGGATGTATACATGATACAACCTGAAGGTTTCACAACGGTTGATAAAACCAATGTCACGCCCCGAGACCCAGGAGCCGCTGATCCAATAGAAAAATCGGACAGCACCTCCCCTGTCCGGCGGACAATTTACACACACACAATATATATAACAATCCACGCAATATATGTATTTGCACAACCACGCAGTTTAAAGGGCCACAGGCCTCAGATATAAGCATAAACAACAGTTATATGATTATAACTATCGAAAAAACCAAATCCGAACTCACCTGAGCTGCCAGGGGGCAGGAACAAAACCAAAACCAATCGAAGTCCAACATAGGACTCAAAAGTACAATACTGAATTAAACATGAATACATGTTCGAAACACCACAACGGAAGCATAGGAAACACTACAGGGTCCATAAGCAAAACAACCATAAAATAAAACCAAGCGGAGCTCCTCTGGAGCTAGGGACTGGCGGCTCGGGATCTCCTCGCAGACATCAACCTGAAATAAACATATATGGCAACGACGTGAGTCCATAACTCAGCGAATACCCAATAGATATGCATAGAAGGTTATACCAACAATAAGAGTTCAGCTACTACAGTCTCACAACAACAGTAGGGAAAAACTAGTACTGAACATACCGAAGTAGATATATACCTGAATCCATCTAACCTGTATAGAGGGTAAGAAATACCAGAGGAAAACCAATAGACGTATAAGCTCAGATAACAAGTCTCCAGAATATGCGATGTCAAACAGGTGCAGCAAATAAGTGCAGCAAACAATGCACGATGCAAAGTATGCACATGGTGCAATGACATGTGTCACCCCTGACACCAGACAGATCAACGTACACCTGTCATAGGGACGTCTGAACGGGTAGGGCTCTGACAACTGTACACCCTGCCATCACTGCTCCTGAGTGACCGGGTGGACAGGATGCTGGCGGAGACCACGCTCCTAACCCCAAGCAATGGGGGAGTCAAGCTCTCATCTCCTCGTGGCTCAGTACGAGAAGGGATCCCTGCTTGCTACCACGCCCGCGCTCACCCTCCAATAGTGGTTGAACGGAGCAATACAGGGCAAATGCACACATCTACGGTATCCACTAACCCATGAGTGGCCGTGTGTGCCCGTCATGTACCGGAAGATGATTAGGCTCAACCACAAGGGAGTCGCTGATCGCCGGCATGCAACAGTGCAAGGATGGTGTATGATAGATACACATACCTCCCTCCCAAGTCCTCCGTATACTAGGTCTCAGTCTGAAATCCTATAATAGGAAATACAGGTATCCTACAAGGTATACTGAACTGAAATACAGATCCCTCAAGGTCAAATGCAAGAGATACACTACGATATCTAAGCATACATGTAGAGATGACAATACTAGAGACTGTATGGAACTAACAGCATAATAACTCAAGGATAAACAACAAATATCCAGAACTGACATAATAAACAGGGATAAACCACAATATCCAGATCAAACATAATAACCAGGGATAGCGTAGGATCTTACTGCTATCTATAACATTCTATGCATAACAAAATGACAATATCAAGATAGATAAGTCAAAGGGTACCCGCCTCCATCGTAAGATGCTCGTATCAGAAAGAACCTCCCGTCCAAATACCAGCAACGATAAACTCAATCCAAGCCCTGTATCAAAGGCATAATGTTTAGCTACAATAATATATAAATTATAGCTAAACGAGTTATCTCGATTATTAGGATCGTCCAAATTATCCCGTTTCATTTAATTAATCACAATTAAATGAGTAACCATAATTACCCCAAGTTACCTAGATTGGATTCATGTTAGGTTTTCGAAACCCAAATTATCAAGTTTAGGTATTTAGGTTTAATCTCCCAATTAACCCTAATCATGTCATAAACTACTAGATTAGGATTTTAACAACTGAATGGATTTATTCCCACTTTGAAATGAATTAATTGATTCGAGTTCAATTAAGATAACAACACTCATTTAATTACTGTTTTACCCCATTTCACATGGCTAGGATCATTATAAGTCAATGAAACTCTCAATCGATCCATTATTAAATCCTTCAAAGATGAGAGAAACCAAACATGATAATTGTGCTACATATATATAATCCAACTTCAATTCATTATCATCCAAAACTAAGAATCCTAGTTCATTCACACCTCACACAGTAAGTTTCCCCAAAGCTTACGTCATGGTATCACAGAGCAAATCAACAACCATTCCTTAGTACTGATTCACATCAGAACTTCCACCAAAACGAATCGATAGTAACATCAAAATAGAGGGTCTACCAAAACTCAAGACCGAATTCCATTCTAAATCCGAATAAAGAACTGTGGTTCCAAAACAGGATTACAACCCACCAACTCAACACAATGCTACCAATCAAGGCTAGCTTCTAATAGCTTGTGTTAAAACCAAAATTTCCAAACAACACCAATACTAAGATCTACCATCTCAGAACTAAAATACACAATAACTCAATCCAAAAACCCAACATACAGATCAAGAATACACGAATAGAATCATCAGAAGCCTCCCAAAACCCAATAACAATACACTACATCTATTGAAACTTCTACTGATCATCTAAACACATAAACAACACACATCCGAATTAAACCCCATGGCACACTCACTGATCTACAACATCATCAACTGAAATGGCCACCACAAAAATCATATGACATGAATTCGGCTTCAAACACAGGTCTAATGTAGAGCTTTACAACTCCTTCAGATCTAACAATTCAATACCAAAACCTATTAACATCAAAGAACCAGAGCAATCTTACTGCCAATACAGATTTCAAGAACACAGGACCAACTTCAACAAATTCCAATTACATGAAGCTCACGGTGACATCTAAAACCCAAATCAATAGAACAACATCTCCAAACATAGAGAATCAAAGTCCTAAAACCAAGAAGATCCCAACTCAATTGAAACAAGATGAACACCAAAACGAACATCAAATTTCAACAGCAAATCCAACTGAACTACTAGCAATTCCAACCATGATTCGGACTCGAACTTACCTGAGGGCAGGATCAATCTGACAGCTTCTCAAGCCACCTGTAGTCGGATGCAGTGAGGGGAGCTTTTGGATGAGCACCCGACACAAAATCTGCCCCTGGTTCTCCACACCAGATCACTTCCCCGGAATAATCCCTCACAACCCTGGATTTGATCCGACAATGGTATTACCGAAGAGAACAAGAGAAGGGAGAATGATCCACGATTTTTAGGCACTCGCAGGAAAGCCACGATCTTACCGAAAGGAATAATGGTCGGAGATGAACCCTCACTGTGTGAGCTGTAACGACCCGGAAAATTCTCTTAATATTTTATTAAAATATTAAGCATGTCTAGATAATTTTCCGAAGGACCTAGAGGTAATAATGCAAACTTTGGCCTAGAAAATCCATGTTTTCCCATTTAAATTGGGAAAAAGGGCACTAATGGGCCTTATATGGGCTTGCTAGTACCATAATTATCGGTGGATTTTAGGTGGAAATTAGTATAAAGATAAATAGGATTTAATGGGACATATTAGCATGATTATGGATAAGTATTAGTTTAATTTTTCTAATTAATTTGAGGAATTAGGTACTAATGGGCCTTAAATGGGCTCCGAAAAAATGGGTATTAATTGAGTAAAATTCATATAAATATAAAAGAATTTTATTTAGGAATATTGGCAAAATTATGGGTCATTTTTGGAGAATTTTCGAAATAAAAGGGGAATTTTCGAAAATAAGAAAAAAAGATTAAATAAAATAAAAATAAAGATGCATGGACCAAGGATTGAACCATGGACCTCTTCTACAACCAATGAATGTTTTAACCAACTCACCTAGCAAGGAATTCTTGTGAGGAAAGGAAGTGAATGGTAGTTAAATGGTAGAGGAAGATGAAGGGCCATAGAAAACTCTTCATTCACCACCTTAATGGTTGATTAATAAGGGGGTTTGGGAGTTTCATTCTTCATGCCATCAAGTGCATTTGCTCCTCTCTTCCTTCTCCATTCTTGCCGAGCACTCAAGGAGGACTTCTCCCTTGAGAAAACTTCACAAAAAGTCTCATCCTCCAAGATCTAAGGTCTTCTCAAGTTTCCAAGGGCTAGGTGTGGTCAAGTCTTCTTCCTTCTTTCCATCCAAGGTCTAAAAATCAAGAAATCTAAGGTAAGACTCCCTCACCTATGGTATAATAGTTACCAACGTTTTCCATGATTTTTGGCTGGATATATGGGTGGGTTTCGGATTTAATGTTGAAGGGAAACAAAATCCATGTTTCTATGGTTCAAAGGTTTCGGCCAGCATGTTTTAAAGGTCCATAATTATGATAAAAATCATGATAATATTATTTGATGTTCCCTTATGATGTTTAGAAGTTAATTGAAATTTTTGGGGATTTTTGTCATGATATATGGGTTAGTTTCGGATTTAATGTTGAAGGGAAACAAAATCCAGGTTTCTATGGTTTAAAGGTTTCGGCCAGCATGTTTTAAAGGTCCATAATTATGCTAAAAATCATGATAATATTATTTGATGTTCCCTTATTATGTTTTGAAGTTAATTGAAATTTTTGGGGATTTTTGGCATGATATATGGGATAGTTTCGGATTTAATGTTGAAGGGAAACAAAATCCAGGTTTCTATGGTTTAAAGGTTTCGGCCAGCATGTTTTAAAGGTCCATAATTATGATAAAAATCATGATAATATTATTTGATGTTACCTTATGATGTTTAGAAGTTAATTGAAATTTTTGGGGATTTTTGGCATGATATATGGGTTAGTTTCGGATTTAATGTTGAAGGGAAACAAAATCCAGGTTTCTATGGTTCAAAGGTTTCGGCCAGCATGTTCTAGAGGTCCATAATTATTCTAAAAATCATGATAATATTATTTGATGTTCCCTTATGATGTTTAGAAGTAAATTGGAAAATTTTTGGGGATTTTTGGCATGATATATGGGTTATTTTCGGATTTAATGTTGAAGGGAAACAAAATCCAGGTTTCTATGGTTTAAAGGTTTCGTCCAGCATGTTTTAAAAGTCCATAATTATGATAAAAATCATGATAATATTATTTGATGTTCCTTATGATTTTTAGAAGTTAATTGAAATTTTTGGGGATTTTTGGAATGATATATGGGTTAGTTTCGGATTTAATGTTGAAGGGAAACAAAATCCAGGTTTCTATGGTTCAAAGGTTTCGGCCAGCATGTTCTAGAGGTCCATAATTATGCTAAAAATCATGATAATATTATTTGATGTTCCCTTATGATGTTTAGAAGTAAATTGGAAATTTTTGGGGATTTTTGGCATGATATATGGGTTAGTTTCGGATTTAATGTTGAAGGGAAAACAAAATCAAGGTTTCTAGGTTCAAGGGTTTCGGCCAGCATGTTTTAAAGGTCCATAATTATGTTAAAAATCATGATAATGATATTTAATGGTTCCTTATGATGTTTAGAAGTTAACTGTAATTTTTGGGAATTTTTAGAGTACCCTAGGACACCCTAGGGTCTCGGCCAACATGAGGGAAGCAAAACCCAGAACTTTAAGTTCAAGGGTTCGGCCAACATGTTTTAAAGGTCTAAAAATATGTTAAAAATTATGATAATGTTATCTACTGTGCCCTCATGATGTGTAGTAAGTAAATATAATTTTGGGGAATTTTTGGGGTACCCTAGAGTACCTTAGGGTATAGGTAATTAGGAGGTATGCCTAAGTAAGGTGAAGGAATACCAGGTTAACTAAACCTATAGCTTATATGTCATGAAATATACGTTAGGTCATAGAATGTTTAGACATATGCCATGATTTAGGAATGATATGTATATATGCCATGATGTATGAATGATATGTATGTATGCCATGTCTTACAAATGATATGAATGTATGCCATGCTTATGTGTGTATGCCATGCTATATGAATGATGTGTGCCTATGCCATGTCTAAGAATGAAATGATGAATGAAGGTTAAGTATGATGAATGAATGAATATGCTATGAATGATGATGAATGAAGAAGCATATGAAAGCATTTATTTTATTTTATGGGCTTGTACCGGACCTAAGTAAGGTCCACGGTTCTGGACTACCGATGATGCTGTCCACGGTTCGGGACTACCGATGATGTTGTCCTTACGGTTCGGGACTACCGATGAAGCTGTCCTTACCCTAGTAGGTCGAGATTAGCTACCTCGTATTTACTTAGGGATGCGCGCATATGATGAATGAATGTGGTACAAGCCAGGGCCCAATGCATGTTATGATTATGTTCAAGTATTTAAAAGCATGTTTTCAAGATTAAGCATCCTTATATATATATATGCACAGTTGCTACATGCATCCATTTATGCTATGCATTATGTTATGAAAGGTATGTTTATGAAAAGTATATTTATGCCATGATTTATTTATGTTTATGCCATGATTTTATTTATGTTTATGCCATGATTTTATTTATGTCTATGCCATGATTTTATTATGCTCATGCCATGATTTAATTATGTTTATGTTAAGTTACGATGCCATAATTTTATGCTAGTTTGGAATACCATGCTTTAATTATGTTTATGCTAAGTTAGGACGCCATGATCTTATTTATGTTCATGATAGTTTAGGATGTCATGATTTAATTATGTTTATGTTAGGTTAGGATGCCATGATTTATTTATGTTTATGCCATGATTTTATTTATGTTTATGCTATGATTTTATTTATGTCTATGCCATGATTTTATTATGCTCATGCCATGATTTAATTATGTTTATGTTAAGTTAGGATGTCATGATTTTATGCTAGTTTAGAATACCATGCTTTAATTATGTTTATGATAAGTTAGGACGCCATGATCTTATTTATGTTCATGATAGTTTAGGATGCCATGATTTAATTATGTTTATGCTAGGTTAGGATGCCATGATTTTATTTATGTTCATGTTAGTTTAGGATGCCATGATTTAGTCATGTTTATGTTATGTTGGAATGCCATTATTTTATTTATGCTCATGTTAGTATATGATGCCATGATTTTAATTAGGTTATGCCATGATTTTATTTATGTCTATGCCAAGTATTATGCCATGCTATGAATGTTTACGACGTTTATGTCTATGTCAAGTATTATGCCATGCTATGAATGTTTACGATGTTTATGTTTATGTCAAGTATGATGCCATACGTGAATGTTTATGGTTATGTTTATGCCATGCTATGAATGTGATGAAGCCATGTCCACGACATGTCGAATGAATGCTAAGTGATGATAAGGATGATGATCTAAGTAAAGCATTAAGTATGCTAATGTTTCATATGTTTATGATTAAGTGACGGACGGTTTTAGTGAGTAGGAAAGAGTCTTACTAAGCCTGTGTGCTTATAGTTTTATTTCCTTATACCGCAGATCACGCAAGGAACAGTAAGGAAGCAGCAAGAGGGCTTTGCAGAATGTGTGTGATAGTGACTTGGCCAAGAGACCATATGTTTGCTTGCCTTATGATAGAACTTTACCTTTACTACTAAGTACTTGAATATGACTATGACTCTATGATATGATGCTAAAGTATGACAGAATGCTAAAGTATAACATGATGCTAAGTATGACATGATGCTAAGTATGTTATGATGCTAGGAATGGTAGAAAGTGCATGTAGGTGTAAGTTTAAAGTTTTCCGCTGCGTTATGATGTCTACATGCCCTAAGTATGTTAACGTAACGTCGCTTTATGATGGTCAAAAAAAAAAAAAAAGCGGGCGTTACATGAGCAGTGTCGACGATCCCTTTCCTTGCTCAAGGGCAGCCTGGTGCCGACGTTTGCAACGATCAACCTAGCGTGCTATCCCCATCCTCTGGCAACGTCCCCTCCACATCGACCGATGGAGGTGGCCTGTGCTTGCGGCGGATGGCAAGGTCGCAGATGCGAGGTGGGGGCGGCGCTCAGCAACTGAGAGAAAGGGAGAGCGAGGGACTCGAGTGGAGGAGGTGGGCTTCGGTTTCGATCGGGCAGTGAAGAGGAATGAAACCGCTTAACCCTAATAGTCCTTTTTACCCGACCTTTTTGCAATTTCATCCACCAAGTTTCAGACAAATCGCAAGGATGCCCCTGGGTTTAAACTTAATTACCTATTAGTCCTTAATATTTGTTTTATTATCCGATTTATCCTCATAAATTCCACCAAGGGTTCAGAAAAATTTCTGAAAAATTTTCCATCATATTCTACAAGATTATTTCTTGATTTTAAATTTTAGAATTACTTGCCGTATTTTACAACCAAAGTATGCAAGCTTCGACGATCCATATATGGACTAAAGCAAGCATCCAGGAGCTGGAACATCCGTTTTGATGAGACAATCAAAGAGTTTGATTTCTCACAAAATCTTGACGAACCTTGTGTGTACAAGAAGGTTAGTGGGAGTGTAGTCGTATTCCTAATGTTATATGTTGACGACATATTACTATAGGAAACGATATATCAGTCTTATAGTTAGTTAAAATTTGGTTGTCCAAAACTTTCTCCATGAAAGACCTGGGAGAAGCAACCTATATCCTTGGGATTAGAATCTATAGAGATAAATCAAAACGATTGCTTGATCTTTTGCAGTCTACATATATAAACCAAGTGCTAAAAGGGTTTAGCATGTCGGAATCCAAGAAAGGTTATCTTCCCATCAGGCATGGGATCAACTTTTCAAAGTCTATGTGTCCGCGCACAGAAGACGAGAGGATTTGCATGAATAAGATTCCTTATGCATCCGCGATAGGATCTATCATGTATGCTATGTTATGTACTAGGCCTGATGAATCGTATGCTCTGAGCGTCACAAGCAGATACCAGTCGGATCCAGGAATGGATCATTGGGCGGCTGTCAAGACAATCCTTAAGTACTTAAGAAGAACTAAGGATGTGTTCTTAATATATGGAGAAGGTGATATGGTAATACGTGGGTATACAGATGCCAGTTTCCAGATAGATAAGGATGACACCAAATCTCAGTCCGGATACGTATTTATCTTGAACGGAGGCGTAATAAGTTGGAAAAGTTCTAAACAAGATACCGTAGCAGATTGAACCACGGAAGCGGAATATATTGCAGCTTCGGAAGCACAAAGGAAGTAGTCTGGATCAAGAAGTTTGTCTCAGAACTTGGTGTGGTTCCAACCATTGATGAAATAGTGCCGGTTACTGTGACGACAATGGAGCTATTGCACAAGCAAAGGAACCAAGGTCTCATCAGCGATCCAAACATGTGCTTCGCCGCTATCATCTAATCAGAGAGATTATAAATAGGAATGATAATTTTCACAATTATCATAAAATTTCAGAAACTAGGATATTTCAAACGTTTGCAAAATTTCATGAGGATTTTCAAACTTACAAATTCCTAAATCTAAAATTTATAATAATTGGAAAATTTCCATAATTGAAAATTTTTCCAAAATTAAGATTATGACAAAGTTTTCCGCAAAACAATTATATGATTATGTCGAACACTAATCGGCTCTGATATCACTGTTGGGACCGGGTGCATGTTGACAAGGATACGGGTTCGTAAAATTTTAAATTTTTACGTGCAGCGGAAGAATTAGCATAAACTAATTTCTCAAATTACTTTAACCACGTATCTAGCATGCAACCTTATGATGTGTGAACATGATAATAAATTAAAACTTTGCGGAAAAGTAAACTAATTTACTTAGTACCTCGCGTAACTCGAAGTAAGGGACGAGATCCAACCGTAGCGTCCCTTGGAAGCTCCGCCTCTATTCGCGTCCACGCCGAGTTCTCTTCGGGATGACTTCGCAAAGTCACGAGTTTTGTGCCGACGAGAACTACTAGATTCTCTAAAGGCACAACTAGAAGATCAAGAGAGAAGAAAGGAAACTAACCACCAAGAAACGGAATCTAAATTCCGGGAAGGAAGGAGTTGCATTCCGCTTCTTCTTCTTCTTCCTTGGCTCCTTCTTGATGGAGGTTGCTCACGCCAACTCTTGGAGAAGAAGGTGCACCGGCCCTAGGAGGAGGAGGCGCTGACCCAAGGTGGGAAGGAGAAGGGGAGGAAGAGAATAAGAGAGAGAGAGGGAGAGAATTAATCTCTTGATTACTCTATTGGGAATTCAAGGCTTGCCTTTGGTTCCTTTATATAGTAGCATCTCCCTTGCTAAGTCTCCCCTTTAATGGAATTAACGGAATAATTTTTCATAAGAAATTTATTTTATAAATTTACTTATGAATTATTCCATTATGCCTAGTTTTATTATAACTAACTTTATAATAAAACAAATACATCTCTCCTTTAATTATGGAATAAATTTTACAAGAAATTTATAAACTTTCTTATTATGAAAAAATCAATTCATAATTGATTAAAATAAATCATTCCATGGATCATTTTAATTTCCATAAAAAGAATAAATTTCTATAAATTTCTTTATACAAATTTATTTATCCATAATTAATAAAACTAATCGCGCTAGATTTATTTTATTAATTAAACCAAATAAATTAGTTTTCTCCCCAAGTGGTGGCCGGCCAAAACAAAGAGGGTTGGCACCCTCTTTGGCCGGCCAAATCGAGCCGAACCAATCGCGAATTAAACTCATTTAATTCGCCCAATAAGCCTTCAAAAGACTTAGCCATTTTTAGCTTTCGTTGCGCCTCTGATTAACTCAGATTCGACTTATTTCTCTTGATCGGAAAATCTAATTTTCAACTCGTTTTAAATCCCTCAGATTACTCATAGTGCGTGTGACTAAATAGGCTTTCGATTTATGTTGGCCGTCTATAATTAAGTAATTATAGAACGATCATGAGTGCCACCTAGTAGTACATCATGACCCCCAATTAATCGAATGATCAACGGTTGACCTCAGAAATAATTCTGAAACCCTTCCGCAGCTCTAATGAATCGTGCCCCATTCCCTTCACCATCTTATACCCACTTGGTTCATGACATGGTCTGTGTGTGTCAGTCCCCACTAGGTTGACTACGTCACACCTAGCCCAAGTAGTGTCTTTCTCGTCCTTTGGATTTCTAATTACTCTCATGTATTTAAGAGACTCATACTCAAACCTTAACATGCTCTGGCCAGAGGCTTTGAGTAACAATCCGACGATAGGCCTGGGTATACATCTCCTCGCAAGGAGTGGTGAATCCTTTGTAGGCTGTTCAAACATCTTCGGGCACTTCGGCTTATACCTAATCATCCTGGGTCCACACCTCCTTGGAGATGCTTGCTTAAGATGTTAAAGTATAAGTCTCCATGACCAAGATGACTTGAACACCGCAAGTCAAAGGAACATCGCACTTAAGCTGCAGTAAGAACTTCACTGACATATCTATATAGATTACCATATGAAGTTTTACAGCTAGTCACTCCAATGAACTAGTTTCCTTAACTAGCATCCATGTTTATCTCCGGACATCCCAATGTCACCAGCCAGTGAGAATCAGCTGATTAGAGAATAATCCATGCTAGTCTCAACAGAATTGATAGTGTCCGTTTTTATCAATTCATCGACTAGGGATATTTTCAATACTTCACAATTGCACATGTAGAGATAATCACTAGTTGTGATCTCATCACAAATTCTCTTATGCTGTGAATTGTATTGCGGACATTCAGTAGATGAGTTTAAGATCCCAATCAAATACACAAACATGTATACTCAAATAGTGAATTTTCATTTATTAAAATAAATGCTTACAGTCATAAGGCGATTGCCTTAGGACACTTCTCTCATATTACTAACAAACTCCCACTTGGCCTAATGCCAATCGCAACGGTATCCAATACCACAGCCTCTAACATGACCCTCAAACTTGTTCTGAGGCAAGGCCTTAGTTAAAGGATCCGCTAAATTCCTTTCAGTGGGAATTTTCTCAATTTGTATATCATTCCTACTTATAATCTCTCTGATCAGATGATAGCGGCGAAGCACGTGTTTGGATCGCTGATGAGACCTTGGTTCCTTTGCTTGTGCAATAGCTCCATTGTTGTCGCAATAAACCGGTATTGCTTCATCAATGGTTGGAACCTCACCAAGTTTCGAGATAAACTTTTTGATCCAGACTGCTTCCGTGGTAGAATCCGCTACGGTGTCTTGTTTGGAACTCTTCCAACTTATTGTGCCTCCATTCAAAGTAAATACGTATCCAGACTGAGATTTGGAGTCATCCTTATCTGTGTGGAAACTGGCATCTGTATACCCACGTATTACCATATCTCCTTCTCCATATGTTAGGAACACATCCTTAGTTCTTCTTAAGTACTTAAGGTTCGTTTTGACAGCCGCCCAATGATCCATTCCTGGATCAGACTGGTATCTGCTCGTGACGCTCAGAGCATACGATACATCGGGCCAAGTACATAGCATAACATACATGATAGATCCTATCGCGGATGCATAAGGAATCTTATTCATGCAAATCCTCTCGTCTTCTGTGCGCGGACACATAGACTTTGAAAGGTTGATCCCATGCCTGATGGGGAGGTAACCTTTCTTGGATTCCGACATGCTAAACCTTTTTAGCACTCGGTCTATATATGTAGACTGCGAAAGACCAAGCAACCGTTTTGATCTATCTCTATAGATTCTAATCCCAAGGATATAGGTTGCTTCTCCCAGGTCTTTCATGGAGAAAGTTTTGGACAACCAAATTTTAACTGTCTGTAAAACTGATATATCGTTTCCTATAAGTAATATGTCATCGACATATAATACTAGGAATACGACTGCACTCCCACTAACTTTCTTATACACCTAAGGTTCGTCAGGATTTTGTGAGAATTTGATTGTCTCATCAAAACGGATGTTCCAGCTCCTGGATGCTTGCTTTAGTCCATATATGGATCGTCGAAGCTTGCATACTTTGGTTTTATCAACCGATGTGAAACCTTCAGGTTGTATCATGTATACATCCTCAAGCAGGTTTCCATTAAGGAAAGCTGTTTTCACATCCATTTGTCATATCTCATAATCATAATGAGCTGCTATGGCTAGGAGCATCCGAATGGATTTAAGCATAATTACCTTCCATGTCGATTTTCTTCTTGAAAACCCACTTGCACCCTATGGGCATAATCCCTTCAGGTGGGTTAACCAAGTCCCATACTTGATTTTCGTACATGGGATCCATTTCCGACTTCATGGTTTCAAGTCATTTGTCCCTTTCTGAACCTTTCAGAACATCTTCATAACTGATAGATTCGTCATCGCTTATGAGTAACACGTCGTTCGATTCACTTATGAGAAATCCGTATCTCTCTGGAATATTGCGTGTCCTATCAGACCTTCGAAGAGGTGGTGTTGTTTTAGGTTCAACTGATAGCTCATCATTATGAGTTATTGGTTGTGAGTCTAGACTAGGTGTCTCTTTAATGTCTATTGGAGTTTCTTAAACTTCATCAAGTTCAATGCCACTCCCACTGTTATCTTGTAAAAGAAATTCTTTTTTCAGAAATACAGCATGCCTTGAAACAAACACCTTTTGTTCCAAGAGATGATAGAATTGGTAACCCTTCGTTTCCTTAGGGTATCCAATAAATAGACATTTATCAGACTTAGCATCTAATTTGTCTGATATAGTCCGCTTCACATAAGCAGGACAACCTCATATCTTAAGGTGAGTTAAGTGAGGTTTCTTACTATTCCATGTCTCATATGGAGTAGTAGAGATTACCTTGGTCGGGACTCTGTTTAGCAAGTAAACAGCTGTCTTAAGTGCATAGCCCCAAAAGGATTTTGGAAGAGTTGCATGATTCATCATCGACCTAACCATGTCCATTAAGGTTCGGTTGCGCCTCTCAGATACACCATTATGCTGTGGTGTATATGGCGGAGTCTATTGGGCCAAGATCTCATTGTCCCTAAGATAATCTTGAAACTCTTGACTTAAGTATTCACCACCTCGATCGGATCGAAGTATCTTAATACTTTTGCCAAGTTGTTTCTCTACTTCATTTCTGAACTCTTTGAATTTCTCAAAAGCTTCAGATTTGTGTTTCATCAAGAACACATATCCGAATCGTGAGTGATCATCGATAAAGGTGATGAAGTAGCTATAGCCTCCTTGTGCAAGAGTTGACATTGGTCCACATACATCAGTATGTATTAGACCAAGCAATTCTCCCACTGGATTACCTTTTCCAGAAAAGGGTAATTTGGTCATCTTGCCTTTTAAGCATGATTCGCGTGTATCAAATGAACCGGGTTCAAATGATTCCAGAATTCCACATCGGTGTAATTCGGTCATGCGTTTCTTACTTACATGGCCAAGACGGCAATGCCAAGTGTAGGAGTCTATTCGATTATCTATTCGAGCACGTTTGTTGCTAACTTCGATATTGAAAACGTCACCGGATAAATCTAACGTGTAGATACCATTGCACAAAGTTCCATTCCCATAAAGAACGTCATTTAAAGTTATGTAACAACAATTGTTACTAAAAGTTAAATGATAACCCTTTTCATTCAAACATGAAATAGAAACAATGTTCTTTATTAACAAAGGAACAAAATAACAATTATCCAATTCTAAGACACGTCCAGTGGGGAGCTTTAGCAAATATGTTCCGATGGCAACAGCAGTAATCTTTGCTCCATTTCCAACTCTAAATTCGCTTCTCCTTTGACGAGTCTTCTTCTATTCATTAGCCCCTATATGTCATTACATATATGTGAGCTGCACCCAGTATCAAGTACCCAGGTATTTGAGGAAATAGAGTGACATTCAATAACGAAGATACCTGAAGAGGATGGGGCATCGGATGCCTTATTCTTCAAGGACTCAAGATAAACCTTGAAGTTTCTTCGCCAGTGACCCTCCTTGCCACAATGATGGCAAGTTCCTTTTGGTTTCTTTTCAGTCTTTTTGGCCTTTTTCTTCTTCCCTTTATCCTGTTCTTTGGCCTTCCTCTTAGAACCTTTCTTCGAGGAACCAACTAACAGTACCGTCTTTCGATCCGGCTTTACAGAAGGCTCCACAGTCTTCAACAGGTTGAGCAACTCAGGAATGGTAGTCTCTAGTTTGTTCATCCGATAGTTCATCACAAATTGTGAATAACTTTTGGGCAAACAACTCAGAATTAAGTCAATACTTAGTTCATGATCCATTGCAAAGCCGAATGTGCTCAGTCGCTCAATGTACCCCAACATCTTTAACACAACTGCGAGGCAGAAGTGCCTTCCTGCATCTTAGTGGTGAAGAGGAGTCTGGAGACTTCGAACCTTTCGGATCTCGCCTGCTCTTCAAACAACTCATTAAGATGGAAGATGATGGTATAAGCATCCAAATGCTCATGCTGCTTTTGCAGCTCAGGTACCATAGAGGCTAGCATGATGTAACTCGCAAGTTCAGAATCGGTCACATGTTTCTGATAGGCCACTAGCTGGTCTGGAGTTACACCTTCTGGAGGATGGTTGGGAAGTTGATCTTCAATGACATAAGCAAGCTTCTCTGCCTTGAGGACTATCCTCAGGTTTCGAAGCCAGTCCATGAAGTTCGGCCCGGTCAGTTTATTGGTGTCCAAAATGGAACGCAAGTTTAGAGAATACATGATCGAGTGATTAACCTAGAAATACAAATTGAGCTTATGTGAGAAGAATGATAAAGAATGTATCAATATACATTAATTAAAAATCCTATTTATTTTTCAAATTGAATAACTCTTTTTATCAATTTAGGAGATTGTAGGAACATCTCCAAATAGGTTGATATCCAACCATAGATAAGAACAACCATGGCTGTGGCCATCAAGTTATTCTTAGCTATGAAGGTAGGTAATTATACCGATTACATATCACATATATGTAACTATCACTTTATGCTATCAACTAATTGAATGTTTGCATAAATCATTGGGTTGTTAACTCATTAACAAGTATGCAACATTATACATAGCATCCAACTGCACCTCTCTTTGCATCGACCTTGGCTGTGGCACAACAAATCGATGCTCCAAGCTTAAGGCTGACCCATTAATCAAGAAATAGTTTTAATATGGTTGGAGCTCATTCAACCGTTTAGTGAGGCTTGGATGTGTCCAACAACCAAAACTAAGGATTGACCTCTGACTCCAACTATATTATTCGTAAACTAATTCCATGGTTTGAACATGTTGAGGTTCAAGCCGGGCATGGATGTGTCCATCAACCCGAACGAGAAACAAAACTCTGATTCTAACCATATTAATGGAAGGTGTTGGCCTTAATATTCTGTAAGGGGTTTTGGGTCTCATCCTTTCTTTTCTAAGCACATTCATGACATATAATTATGTCATGACTAACGATTCCTTAATAAAGTATATATGTGACTTAATTATCAGTCCCATTATTGATTAGGAACCGGATTTTTAATTCTAATTCATACTTTATTAAAGGAATTGTTTGGGAAACAATTTCCTAAATTGTCATAATCAGTTTCGGAAATAATATGTTTAAGACTTTGATTTCTCTAAATCAAATCTTATTAAATTAAGAGACAATTCCCTTAATTCAACCACATATTATTTTCATGAAAATCTCATTTAAGAAACTCTATAGAAACCATTTTCCTAATTAATTTTGGAGACAACAATATGTAAGAGCATCACCTCTTAAATCATATTTTATCATGGATTAATTCATTATAACAAATCGTTTTCTAAGGGTGGCTCCCTGAGGCTCAGATACCCAAAGAAAGTAATTTGTCGTAATCCAATTTGGTCAGCTTCGGAAGCGTAACCAAATTAAACATGACAATTTCATTTAAAATTGGGAAATTAAATTACAACAACTAACTTTAAATGGACGGGTCCCCGAGGCTCAATCCAAAATAAAGAATTTTGTTGTCAATTTAAAACCAATTCAAATTTAATTGTCAATTAATTGTCCATAAATTTGTCTAGACTTTCTTGAAAGAAAGTGCCCAAAATTGCGAGATTTCATAATAGGTTCTCAGAATAATTGTAAGTTTCTGTACAAGAAAACTTCATATTTCCAAAATTGGAAAATTTCTAAATAGAAAATTTCCAAAATTGGAAAGTTTCCAATGATGGGAAGTTTTCACAATTATCATAAAATTCAGAAACTAGGATATTTCAAACGTTTGTGAAATTCATGAGGATTTCCAAACTTGAAATTCCTAAATCTAAAATTATAATAATTGGAAAATTTCATAATGAAAATTTTCCAAAATTGAGATTATGACAAAGTTTTCCGCAAAACAATTATATGATTATGTCGAATACTAACCGCTCTGATACCACTGTTGGGACCGGGTGCATGTTGACAAGGATACGGGTTCGTAAAATTTTAAATTTTTACGTGCAGCGGAAGAATTAGCATAAAATAATTTCTCAAATTATTTTAACCACGTATCTAGCATGCAACCTTATGATGTGTGGACATGATCATAAATTAAAACTTTGCGGAAAAGTAAACTAATTTACTTTGTACCTCGCGTAACTCGAAGAAAGGGACGAGATCCAACCGTAGCGTCCCTTGGAAGCTCCGCCTCTATTCGCGTCCACGCCGAGTTCTCTTCGGGATGACTTCGCAAAGTCACGAGTTTTGTGCCGACGAGAACTACTAGATTCTCTAAAGGCACAACTAGAAGATCAAGAGAGAAGAAAGGAAACTAACCACCAAGAAACGGAATCTAAATTCCGGGAAGGAAGGAGTTGCGATCCGCTTCTTCTTCTTCTTCGGCTCCTTCTTGGTGGATTGCTCACGCCAACCCTTGGAGAGGTGCGCCGGCCCTAGGGGAGGAGGCGCCGGCCCTAGAGGGAAGGAGAAGGGAGAAGAGAATAAGAGAGAGAGGGAGAGAATTAATCTCTTGATTACTATTGGGAATTCAAGGCTTGCCTTTGGTTCCTTTATATAGTAGCTCTCCCTTGCCAAGTCTCCCTTAACGGAATTAACGGAATAATTTTCATAAGAAATTTATCTTAAAATTTTCTTATGAATTATTCCGTTATGCCAAGTTTTATTATAACTAACTTTATAATAAAACAAATACATCTCTCCTTTTATTATGGAATAAATTTTACAAGAAATTTATAAATTTTCTTATTATGGAAAAATCAATTCATAATTGATTTAAAATTAAAATAAACCATTCCATGGATCATTTTAATTTCCATAAAAAGA